>CM035409.1:171476538-171486538 GCA_020310875.1 Ceratopteris richardii
ATCTATTGATCAGGATATTTACAGTTAGATTATTAGATGTCATCACGGGGATGAGAAAGTCAACGTACAGGAAAATACTAGGGCTGCAGCGGCTCCAAGAAATCCGAAAAAGGGCGCAGTGGTGTCTCCATTGAATTCTGTAGTCGACATCGTCACGCAAAAATTCTACCTGCTCACACTTCAGTAGGTTAAGGATCAGATTGGCAAAAATAAAGGATGCCCTATGAACACGAACTGCACCTGTCGTATGGCACAAAGTGGGTGCGGAAAGCAAAGAAATTTAGCAGGTGCGATAATCTATTGTCATATAACAGAGGAGAGTTGACTGCAGATGTGGGGATGAAGCTTCACGCACCCTCTTAACTGCCTTTCAATATTGGCCCATATAATAAAACACAGGAGATGGAAGTTGGGTGAATCATGTGAACAAACGTAGCAATCCGTGACCTCATGTATTTCATGACATGCCTTCTTGACTATCGCTATTCGATCACTTTCTGAGGTCGCCATACCTTAGCAAAATACTTTACAAAAACTCATCAGCATCCCACGTCTTTAAATTGTACAAAAGGATATAAATCATTGTCATTCAAGAACGATTAGATTTTCATGTGTATATAGATAGAGAAAAAAAAAAGCAAGATGGTCTTGACATTGTAAGTGTTAGGACTCATGAAATTAATCACTCACTAATTATTGAATTCGGCAACCCAAGTGAAGCATACAACCCAGACCTTGAATAAAGAGAAGTGAAAGGCACAGAGTGAGCACTAGAGTGGACAAAAGGTTGAGTTCAAAGGAGAATAGGAGTAGGAATGTTAGTAGAATAGAAGCTCAAGCATGAGCATCAAGGAAACCTATTGTAATAGCTATGGATATATCGCATTGAGGTGCTACTTGTAGATTTTTGATCCAGTGATTAATTTTTGGGTTGTTCTAGTTCAGTTATGACATTGTTCCGGCATTCTTTTTGTTATTATTTCTTATGGTTAGTTTAGGAAGTGATTCTATCACATGAGTTGGAGTGGTTAAAGTAGAAATACTATTTGCAGTGGTTAAAGTAGGTTAGAAATACTATTTGCAGTCAGGATTCTATAATTGTGGTGCAATAATAAATTTGAAGTTGGGATTTGCAGTCGATAATAGAATACAATTTGTCTCCAACAAGAAGCTACATGGAAACTTTATGATTTTTGTGCATTTTGCAATTGCAATATTAGAATTTGGTTAAGTTTTTCGATCATTGATCTGACATACACATAAAAAATCTATATTCGAATTAAGAGGAGGTAGTTTTTCCATTCCAACAGGAGCGTCCACTTCCCTAAGAAGTGCTCGGCCTCTCAAATCCCCCTGAGGAAATGAGTCCAATGCGATCACAATAAGTAGGATTTCTTATGGTGTCTAGACTCCCGTAGTTGTTGCTCATTCAGCTCGATCATCAAACTTGAAGTCATTTCGATGCGTATACAAAATTGGGCACCACAATTGGATTCAATTGTTAGGCAAGGTTGCAAGATATTAAAAGGTGGAAGTAGACAAGAAGGCACTTGGCAAGAATCAAGTGGGACACTAGGATAGAGAGAGCCCAATGGAGGTTGGGGCATGCCCACAAAGCGTTCTAGCTTGATGTACTCTCGGCACACAAAAGAACACCTTGATGTCCCAGATGAACAAAAGGAAGAGCCATATAAGAAAGTTATCACGCCAATAATTTTACAAGGTAGTTCATACTTTCTTTATAATTTTGTAGCAAAAAGAAAAGAAGGAGATACTAGTTCAAGGCTTAGTAAGAAAGGTTTGGAAATTTTTACTCCAACAGTCTTGAAAAGCCCACATCAAACTTCCTCATATTCGCCCAAAATTTCCCTCAAAGCACCTCGAACTTCCTCGTATTCACATTGAGTTTCCCTCGAACTTCCTCATATTCACCTAGATTTTTCCACGAAAATCCCCAAACTCCTCCATATTGCCCAAAATTTCTCTAAAAAATCTTGAAGCTTCCCATATTTTCCCAGATTTATCCTCAAAATCCCCAAACTTCCCCACCCAATAACCCATAATAGGAATTGATTGACTCTTTTATCAACCCTTCAACATTTTTTTCAAGGATATCAGAACTTTTCAAGATACAAAATTAGTTGACTAAGATTTTGTATATGTTTAATGAAAAGAACCCTCCCTGATGAAGCTCCACCTAATCATCATCATAGGATCGTACTACACTAAGTTCGTAGAACATTATAATGATGACCCAAATGCCTACATACGAATGTTTGAGAATCATTATAGCATTTTGATGGAAATAGGGATACCTTTCACAAATGTATAGTTTTTCAAGCAAGACTCACAGGAGAAGGAATGAAGCTGCTAAGAGAATTTTATCCCACTCATTTTTTAGATTATGAAGTCTTGAAATGGGAATTTTTAAATCAGTTTAGACAAACAAAATTAAACTCCCAATTGCATGATATTCTACAAAACTTGAGATAGTAACTTCATCAACATGTACAGAGACACGCCACTAAGTTTAGAAGCACTTATTGGTAATTATCGATAGATAGTCAACCCCATTTCTAGCCCAAGCATGAGCACCACCTCCTTTACTTGTCAATCTGTGGAGAAGTGAGGAGGATATGAATATGATGAGCAATTCTGGTGAGAAAATGTGAGTGAAACAAGCACATACATGCACACACACACACAAGGCAAGATAACAAAGATAGGAACAATGGAAGCTCTCAATTATAAAAGAACTTTCTTACAAAAGCTTTAATCTCTACCAAAAACCAACCTCACAAACTATGAAAAAGATAACCCCGAAATGAGCTCTCTACCTCTTTTTATAGTTTTTTTTCACTAGTTTTGGTCGTGTCTAGACCTAGTGTCCAGCCTAATTAAAAATTAGGTTCCAAAGCTTATTTGAGGGCTCAAACAAAATCTAAAAATTATGAAAATTTATATGTAGGTACTTCTAATACTCCTCAAGCTTGAGGACTCCTTGGCTTGAACAAGATGGGGTTGAAAAAATGTGAAATGATCTTTACAATGGTTTTTAGTGATCAAAATCATTGTTTTTATAGGGATTTCTTCTAAAAAATCGACATATGCTTTTTGGATCTCCCTACATGCTCCATCTTCTTGTGCGTCCACTTCCTTTATGCATTTTTGCACCTCATGCTTGACCTTGAGTTCCAACACTCCCCCCCTCTCGAGTCTATCATCCCCAACAGACCCTTTGTTGGAGTGGGTGTTCCATGTAGTACTTTGAGAGGTAGTGTCCATCATGTATTAGCAAGAGCAGTTTTTCTTCCAAATGTAACGAGGTCTATTGTCATGTTCTTCATTAGGTTGTTGCTAGCCTTTGCAAGGTTGAGTCCCTTTGTATGTACTTCTTCCTTGGATTCCAACATGACGGTGTATTTGCGAGCTTTAAAAATTTGCTTATTGCTCAAAAGAGGTTGTCAATGTTGATTTTGAGCAGTTGTTGGTTGTGAATTGCTTCATAGGTACTAATTGTTGGAGTTAGATGTCTACGGAAGTACGCAAACAACACAAGGAAGAAGAAGAAGCTTGGAGCACAATACACAATACTGAATGTATTACCATTAGAATGTACAAAGATAAGTAACCCGTTAGGGCTATAGGCGTATATACAAGTCGAGGGAAAAAGACCTCCTAAAGAGGGAAAAAAGTGCCCCATCAGTCCTAGAGTGTTCACACACATCACTACCTAAATATATCAACAAATCCCCCCTGGGAGTGATGCAGTGAACAAGGAGCCGACACTCATGTATAAGGAAGTGCCAAGCTATGTGGATCAATCCACAAAAGCAAGTAAGCCCAAAGATTTGCGGAAAGCTTCAAACTTCTCTCTAGGCAGAGCCTTCGTAAGAAGGTATGCACTGTTCTCCTGCATGGGCAAATATGCCAAGCTAATCTCCCCAGCAGAGAACCTCTCCCTACCATAATGATAATGCACCTCAATGTGCTTAGTGTGAGCATGGAACACAAGGTTCCTCGCAACTACCAATGCACTCTGACTGTCAGTGAAGATGGTGGTGGCAGAAGACTGACCAACACCCAAATCAGTCATAAGGCGTCTGAGCCACACATACATAATAGTCGTTGTGAAAGTTGCCCTATGCTCAGTCTCACAGCTGGAAGTGGCCACACTAGGCTGCTTCTTGCTTAGCCAAGATATGCATGAGCTACCAAGCATGAAGCAAAAACTGCTAGTGGACACATGAGTGTCATAGCAACCAGCCCATTCAGAGTTAGAAAACGCATGCAAATTTGGAAGTAGTGATCCCCCCTGGGATAAAACAACCCAAGTAGCCGAGTACCACTCAAGTAGTGAAAGATGCGCTTAACCGTCTGCCAATGCTTGACTCCTGGGAAATGCATAAACTTGCTCATCTGTGAGGCAACAAACTGAATATCTAGCTGAGTAATGCATAAGTAAATCAAGCATCCAACTGCTTGCTGATAGAGAACAACATCAAATGCATCTCCAACATCATGATGACTCAATCGTAAACCTATCTCCATAGGAGTGGCAATAGGCTTACAGTCATCAAGGCCAAAATGTTGCAATAATGTGTCAATATATTTCTTTTGACACAAAGCCATTCCACCATCAACTTGTATAAACTGAATGCCCAAATAGTGATGCAAATGCCCCAAATCAGACATCTCAAATGAGGCATGCAAATCGGCCTTAAAATCAGTAATATGCATGTCATGAGGACCAGTAAGCAGCATGTCATCAACATACACCACAATGATCAGAAGCACATCATTAGCACACTTAACATATAAGGTGCTTTCAACTAGATTGTTCTCAAAACCATGTGCAATCAGATAGGCATGTATCTTTTCATACCAAGCACGTGGTGCTTGCTTTAAACCATATAATGCCTTCTTTAACCTGCACACCTAGTTTTCATGCCCTTTCTGCACAAAGCCGCGGGGCTGAAAAACATACACTTCTTCATGCAAGTCACCATTCAGAAATGTTGTTTTAATGTCCAATTGATGTACATTCCAACCATGATGAGCTGCAAGTGCACAGATGATACGAACAATAGTCATTCGGCAAGTAGGTACAAAGGTTTCACCAAAATCAATGCCTCTTTCCTGTGCATAACCCTTTGCAACAAGCCTAGCCTTATACATGTCAACTGTTCCATTAGGTTTACGCTTCAGCTTGTATACCCACTTAGTGCCAATGGCCTTCTTGCTAGGAGGCAAGTCACATAAAGACCAAGTACCATTCTTCATTATAACATCATACTCAAATTGCATAACAACCATCCAATTTTCTAAATTTTGTGCTTCATCAAATGAAATAGGCTCATTCTCATCATAGACATTAGATGCAGCCATAGCATATCAATTTGATGCAAAAGAGGCACTATGAGATCCTGATCGAGTACGATATGACAGAGGTGTATCTAATTTGCTATCACCCAAAGTCTGCACCATCCATTTTGGGATAGTTTTTGCCTCCTCAATATCACCTCTCTCATCAACAAGTGCATCATGTAAATCTGCATCAGAAATAGAATGATATGCATCATCACATGAAACCTACAAAGGCTGAGAAGTTGCCTCATTAGGACCAGCACTAGACTGTCCACCTATAAAAAGAGGTAGTAAAGTATCATACATGTCTTTGGAGCTAACAGATGTCTCCTTCGTGCATGAAAGTAAAGGCTGAATAGCATCTTCCACAAAAACAACATCACGGCTAACCAAAATGTGTTTAGTCTGTGGACGATATAGACGATAGCCTTTGCTTTCATAACTGTACCCAACAAAAATACATTTTACTGCTTTATCATCCAATTTCCTGCGATGTTATTCAAGCACTAATGCATATGCCAGACAACCAAAAACACGTAGATGAGCAACAGATGGCTTGCGACCATGCCAAGCCTCATATGGAGTGATAGACTGTAGTGCTTTAGTGGGATACCTGTTAAGTACATATGTTGCACACATGACACCCTCAAGCCAGAAACTGTGTGGTAAAGCCTGGCTCTTGACCATGCACCTCGCCATCTCCATGAGTGACCTATTCTTTCGTTCAACAACTCCATTCTATTGAGGTGTATATGGCACTATACACTGATTTTTTATCCACGTTCAGCCAGAAGTGCATTAAAGTCAGAAGTCATATATTCCCTCCCTCGACCAGAATGGAGGGTGCCCATTTTACATGCTGATAGATTTTCAGCCAAAACCAGAAACTGTTTGAAGCACATAAAGACTTCAGACTTTGCCTTCAATGGATAGAACCATGCATGCCTTGAAAAATCATCGATGAAAGTCACGAAGTAAAGATAGTTCCCAAAGGAAGGTGTCTGCATAGGATCAGAGACATCACCATGTACAAGCTGCAATTTCTGAGTAGCCCGAACTGAACCATCTTTTGGAAAGGAGGAACGCTGCATTTTGCCCAAAATAGAGCCTTGACAAACATGTTTTCTGGGTGCCTCAAGTTTGGGCAAAGAGGACACCATTTCAGATTTCTGCAGGCATAGAAAACTAGCAAAATTCAGATGACCAAAGCATGCATGCCAAAGCTTTGCATCTGACATAGCCTGAGAATCATGTATTGCATATGCCGAATCATTTACAGATCTTTCATAATATATGAGCTTATACAGCCACTACAACATATCAGGTTACACGGAGGCTTCTACTGAGAAAAATGAATGGGCGCGATTTTGCCCCGACATCGGTGTAAGGGTTAGTGTAGGTGTCGGAACCAAAGCGTTGGTATAAGCGTCACTATAAGTGTCGGTATGAGCATCGGTACGAGCGTCGGTATAAGCGTCGGTATAAGCATCGGTATAAGCCATGGTATAAGCATCGGTATAAGCCATGGTATAAGCGTCGGTATAAGCCATGGTATGCCCCTGGGCAAAATAGTCGATATAAGCATTGCTATGTGCCTGGGGATACCGACGCTTATACCGTCGCCTATACTGACGACCATATCTGCAAAATTGTTTTTGGGCATATGTGTGTTGTCTCTTGCTACAGCAACATTCGCATGTTGTTGTGTAGCAAGAGAAAACACACTCTGCCCAAAAAAAAACCCAAGTACATGTGGCATGTACGACAAGCAAAAAAAACATGATTTGATAAAGCAAAACATACTGCCAAATACAAAAGACATGAGCAAAATGAATCATGAATCATGTACAAAGAAATGAGACATAGACATGATATTTATAAACAACAACTAGAACACATGTATATGTGTGTATGCCTATGTATATACATGTGTATGTGTAAAAACCCTAAAACTCTAATCCTAAATATCTAGACCTAAAACATGTGTATGTATGTATTCTTGTGTATATATATGTGTATGTGAATATATATATGTGTATGTGTGTATATGCATATGTGTATCTATGTAAAAACCCTAAAACCCTAATTTTGAAGACATAGACCTAAAACATGTAATGTTGTTGGAGTTAGATGTCTGCGGAAGCATGCGAACAGCACAAGGAAGAAGAAGAAGCTTGGAGCTCAACACACAATACTGAATGTATTACTAGAGAATGTACAAAGATAAGTAGCCCATTAGGGCAATAGGCGTATATACAAGCCGGGGGAAAAAAACCTCCTAAAGAGGGAAAAAAGTGTCCCGGCGGTCCTAGAGTGTTCACACACATCACTACCTAAATATATCAACAAATCCCCCCTGGGAGTGATGCGGTGAACAAGTAGCTGGCACTCATGTATAAGGAAGTGCCAAGCTATGTGGAAATCACTCCACAAAAGGAAGTAAGCCCAAAGCTTTGCGGAAAGCTTCAAACTTCTCCTTAGGCAGAGCCTTCGTGAAAAGGTCTGCTATGTTCTCCTGCGTGGGCACATATGCCAAGCTGATCTCCCCAGCAATGAACCTCTCGCTGACATAGTGATAATGCACCTCAATGTGCTTAGTGCGAGCATGGAACACAGGGTTCCTCGCAACTGCCAATGCGCTCTGACTGTCAGTGAAGATGGTGGTGGCAGAAGACTGGCCAACACCCAAATCAGCCATAAGGCGTCTGAGCCACACACACTCAACAGTCGCTATGAAAGCTACCCTATACTCAGCCTCACAACTGGAAGTGGCCACAGTAGGCTGCTTCTTGCTCAACCAAGATATACATGAGCTACAAAGCATGAAGCAAAAACCACTGGTGGACACACGAGTGTCATAGCAACTAGCCCAATCTGAGTCAGAAAAAGCATGCAAATCTGGCTGTAGTGATCCCCCCTTGGGATAAAACAACCGAAGTAGCCGAGTACCACTCAAGTAGCGAAAGATGCGCTTAACCGCCTTCCAATGCGTGACTCCTGGGCAATGCATAAACCTGCTCATCTGTGAGACAACAAACTGAATATGTGGCCGAGTAATGCATAAATAAATCAAGCATCCAACAACCTGCTGATAGAGAACAACATCAAATGCATCTCCAACATCATGAAGACTCAATCGTAAACCTGTCTCCATAGGAGTGGCAATAGGCTTACAGTCTTCAAGGCCAAAATGCTGCAATAATGTGTCAATATATTTCGTTTGACATAAAGCCATTCCACCATCAACCTGCATAAACTGAATGCCCAAATAGTGATGCAAATGCCCCAAATCAGACATCTCAAATGAGGCATGCAAATCAGCCTTGAAATCAGCAATATGCTTCTCAATAGGACCAATGAGCAGCATGTCATCAACATAGACAACAATGATTAGAAGCACATCATTAGCACGCTTAACATATAAGGTGCTTTCAGTTGGATTGTTCTCAAAACCATGTGCAACCAGATAGGCATGTATCTTCTCATACCAAGCACGTGGTGCTTGCTTTAAACCATATAATGCCTTCTTTAACCTGCACACCTGGTTTTCATGCCCTTTTTGCACAAAGCCACGGGGCTGAAAAACATACACTTCTTCATGCAAGTCACCATTCAGAAATGTTGTTTTAATGTCCAACTGATGTACATTCCAACCATGATGGGCTGCAAGTGCACAAATGCTCCGAACAGTAGTCATACGACATGTAGGTGCAAAGGTCTCATCAAAATCAATACCTCTTTCCTGCACATATCCCTTTGCAACAAGCCTAGCCTTATACTTGTCAACTGTACCATCACGTTTACGCTTTAGCTTGTATACCCACTTAGTGCCAATGGCCTTCTTGCCAGGAGGCAAGTCACATAAAGACCATGTACCATTCTTCATTATAGTATCATATTCAGATTGCATAACAGCCATCCAATTTTCTGAATTATGTGCTTCATCAAAACAAACAGGCTCATTCTCATCACAGAGACTAGACGCAGCCATAGCATAGCAATCTGATGCAAAAGAGGCACTATGAGAGCCTGAACGAGTACGATATGACAGAGGTGCATCTAATTTGCTGTCACGCAAAGTCTACACCAGCCATTTTGGCATAGTTCTTGCCTGCTCAATATCAGCTCTCTCATCAATAAGTGCATCTACATCAGAAATAGAATTATCTGCATCATCACATGAAACCTGCAAAGGCTAAGAAGTTGCCTCATTAGGACCAGCACTAGACTGTCCACCTGTAAAAAGAGGCATCAAAGTATCATACATGTCTTTGGAGGTAACAGATCTCTCCTTGGTACATGAAAGCAATGGCTGAATAGCATCTTCCACAAAAACAACATCACGGCTAACCAGAATGCATTTAGTCTGTGGATGATACAGACGATAGCCTTTACTTTCAGAATTGTACCCAACAAAAATACATTTTACTGCCTTATCATCCAATTTTCTGCGATGTTGTTCAGGCACTAATGCATATGCCAAACAACCAAAAACACGCAGATGAGCAACAAATGGCTTGCGGTCATGCCAAGCCTCATATGGAGTGATAGACTGCAGCGCTTTAGTGGGACACTTGTTCAGTACATATGCTGCACACATGACAACCTCAAGCCAGAAACTATGTGGTAAAGC
>CM035409.1:171491538-171554038 GCA_020310875.1 Ceratopteris richardii
TGTATGTAATATGCATGTATGGATGTATGTGTGTATGCATATGCATGTGAGTATGTAATATGTATGTGTATGTATATGCATGTGTGTATGTAATATGCATGTGAGTGTGTATGTAATATGCATGTGTGTATGTAATATGTATGTGATTATGTGGATGCATGTGTGTGTATGTATGTATGCATCTCTCTCTCTATCTCATTCTCTTTCTATTTCATAAATCTCTCTCTCTCTTTCATCTCTCTCTCTTTCACTCTCTCTCTATCTCTCTCTCTCTTTATGTTTCTGTATATCTCTCTCTTTTTTTCATCTCTCTCTCTCTATGTCAATAAAAAACAAAACAGTCACTTACATCGATTGAATTGTTTGGAGCGTTGTCGTCAAAGTCCACTTAATGTTGTCCTTCGTCGAATTCCAAAGCACTAACGCCAAAAAGCTCCTGGAAAACTAAATTGGAGACAAATACTTACCAAAATTTCAGATCTAGAGAAATAGAAAAAAAGATAGAGATGTGTATATGCAATATGCTCAAAATGTACTTCGTGCATGCAAACTGGACAGTAGCAAACTTTGGTTCAAAACGTGAGCAAATGTCGAATTTTTGCTATCGGGCTCGGTTAAAAGGTTGCGTCGGTATGAGCGTTGCTATGAGCGTCGGCATGAGCGTCGGCATGAGCATCTGTAATTTCTAGTAAAGTATCGATGTGTATATCGACGCTTATACCGATATCGATATACCGACGATTAAATTACCATCGGTATTGCCTCCGTGGTTTTTCAAGCATTTTTGACGGTCATACCGAGGCCGAGGCATGACCGTCTGTATGAACAACGTCGATATGCCCCTGATATGTTGTAGTGAGCCCACAACATAAAATGCCAAAAGCAATAATGACATCGCCATTTGATAGATCATGAACTTTACATCCGTCATCAACAAATTTCACAACCAAGCTAGTCTTGGCTAATGCAGAAACTGATAACAGATTTTTCTTGATCCTTAGCACAAACAAATCATCTAACAAAGTGAAAGAACTACCATCAACAGTAGTCAAAACGATCTTACCAACTCCCATAATAGGATAAGAGGAGTTGTTGGCACATGTAACAGTATTCCCTTTAGGGGAAGGCTCGAGTGAAGAGAAGAAACTGTGTTGTGAGGTAATATGTTTGGTCGCTCCACTATCAAATTACCAAACATCTGATTCTATTGCAGACATGCATTGCTCATGAGAAGATGGGTCAAAACTACAAACAGTAATAAACTCCCATTCTTCATCCTGCACAAGATTAGGAGACTCTATTTTTGGTGTAGAGGCCTCTGCAACAACCATTCCGGCCTCTTTCTTCTTTGCCTCTTTAGCAGCCAGTGTTGGACAGCTCTTAATGACATGATCATTTGACTTACAGTATTTGCAAAACAATTTCTATTTTTTTTATTTCTTCTCATCTTTGTCTTCCTTCTTCAAATGTACAACATTTGCAGATTTCTGATTACTAATAGAAGAGCTCCATTTTCCTTTGCCCGGGCTTATGCGCAGGGCACATGGTTTTTGCATGTCTAGGCTTCCGATGTTACTTGCAAACATTGATGCAATATCTTTTTGGCAGTATCTATTGGATCTCGAAATGACACAAGCAATCAATGGTTGAATGACAAATGATCATTCCTCCTTATAAGGATCCATTTTAGAGCAACGTTTGGTTGCATACAAATCACTTTTGGCCTCTTCATCTTTGGATGGTTTCTGAAATTTTGTATCCCGTGTGGTTAGTTCTTTGGTTATGTGGGGCTTACTGGCACTTTTGGCTTTTGAACCCATACCCTTGATTATCTTCTTACTATTTCCAAAGAGGTAAGTTGATCTTCTTTTGATCTCTCTGCTTTGTTCCGACCCTTGCTTCTCCTTGGCTTCTTTGTTGAGACTTTTCTCATGAGTGAGAGCCTAGGGTTCTATGTATGTAAGAGTTCCTTGGGTACCCACATGATGTGTAATTGCCCTTGTTGAGCTACAACTAATTCCTTAGGCACCCAATTTTGTATGTGATTGTGGTCGGCCTTCATCGATCGCTTTAGTACCCGAATTTGGAGTACGCTTTGAGATAGATATCTTCGTTGTTTTGCTACTTGTTGTCTTGGCTTTTTCCACTACTTCTTTGGTAATGACTTTGACTACAATGGTGTGATTGATTGCTCTCCCTTTCGTAACCAGATCGGTTTCATGTCCAAAACTACTTTCTTCTTGAATTTTGTTTGACTATTCAATATAGCAGTTGTCTTGTACTGTTTTGCTTGCCTCTGTGGTTGAACTACTATGGCTACATTAGTCTTTGAAAAAGAAGAGAGATCCACTCGCCTTCGAGCTTGTTCTTCCATGATTGAGTTCTTTTGCATCATAGAGCTTTTGACACATCCAACATCTTCTCAAAGATTATTCTTAAAAGAACTAAGAGAATGTGTGATACCTGGATTCATGATCATGCAATTCTCTAACTCTAATGTAATGCATTGTTCATGTACCCAAACTTGAAGAAGTTTACTTCACATTTGTTAAAGTGCGCTTGCCGTCACGGACACTTTAAACTCTTTCTGGTTCTTGGGGATGGTAGGGGTTTGATAAATCAGAGGCCCTGTATCTTATTTTCCCATTTAACTCATCAAGCAAGTAGTACATTAATGTTCAATATAACGCTTTCTACACAGTATTACTGTTCATAATTCGATTAGTCTCTCCACAGTAGATAACGCAAGAATTATTAATAACCGTCGCACAGAAAATGTTGCACTACGGCGTCTCCACAGGCCGCAAATCGCCCAGAAAGACAGTCTGGCGATCCCGTTCCTCTCTATCAGAGAACCACCGAAAAAGTGTATTTTCATTAATTGATAGAAAGATACAACACTTCGCTACGACCTTTCGGTGCGTGCGATAATAGAAAATAGGAATTACATAATGCCAATCCGGCGACCTTACACTGGCACGCACGGTGGACTTGAACCCGCATCGGAAACAAAATTAAGGCTCGTCTACGATGCCTTGTATATACATGGTTCTTGCTAACTTGAAGGTTCTGGTAATTTTCTATTTTAGCGAATCCAACATCATCTTTAAAGTTTCCGGCTCTACTAATTGGGCGTCTATGCATACAGAACTGGCTGCAATTACTTGACTCATCAAAACTTCAGCCTGAGTTTGCAAAAATGCCTCTTGCAAATAAAAATCATTGGCAAGGGCTGCATCACGGCTCAGTCTCATATCTTCAATTTGTTTATCGATGCGCGAAAGACGCTCTGCTTGATATCCCAACTGTTTTTCTCTTCTCTCCAGTTCTTCTAATTGGAACTGCATGGTTTTAAAATAGGCTTCTCTTTCATTCTACACTCCTTCCAATTCTTTCTTCAATTTGAGATATTTTCCAATCTCTTCTTGTAATTCTTGATCATGCCTGAACAATGTTTCAGTAGTCTTATGGAGCTCCGTTCAGCTTTAAGCACATTGGCGGCCAGGGACTGAGAGGCTTCTTCTAAGATACTGTATGCTTCATGCGTGCTATGAAGTTCATTACCTATGGTGGTCATCGCATCTGTTTTATCAATGAGTTCCTGCTTCAGCGTGGTTATGTCTGTATCCTTTTGACACAGTAAAGCATCCTTCTGTGCAAGCTGATCTTGAAGTTGCTGAATCTGTAATTGCAGAGCATGGTTTTCTGCTTTCACCACATTAGTTTGGCGCAATGTCGGCCTCTAAGACATCCACTTTGTGCTGTAAGTCTTGATGGATTCTATCTGTTGCTATCTTCAATTGCATTGGTAACTGTTGTGAGAATTGGATCAACATGCGACCCATTGACTCAAGTCCATGAAACATGGGGGTTGGATCCAGAATGGTAGGAAGGGATTGGGATGTAGAAGCAGAGAACAGATGAGGGGAAGATGGTGGGGAATAGGTGGGAGAAGAAGATGGAGAAGGGGGTACGTCGGGAACAATAGGCTGGACTGGAGCAATTGGCGCAACAATAGTCATGTTGGGCACCAATACAATTCCGGTAGTCTGTTGCGTGGTTGCTGCAGTTAGGTCAATTACAACATCGACCAAAGCCATCACTTCATTGACAATCTCAGCAACAATGGCTTGCACATTATCGTGGGTCTGCTGCTGAGAATCCTCCTTGGAAGAAATTTCTTCAGATTCGGTGGTGGATGCACTTTGGTCCTACTGCTGGATTGGAGAAGACTAGGCAGAAGAATCAATATGGATAGAAGTGGCGGTGTCGTGGAAAACTTCTTCTTCATGGGCGGTGTTAGATCCTTGCACCTGGCTCTCAGACGGACTTATACGGGTGCATTTTCGGTGAAGAAGTTGGAAGAGATCTTCATCCTCATCCTCTTCATCTTCGAGCATCCGAGTGGATTCTTCACGTAATAAGAAGGGAGCATTGGGCGGAGGTTGCGCAACTTGAATGGCTGGAAAGAGAAACGTGAGGATATGGGGAAGACGTGATCATGGAAGATCACCCTTATTGACATGTTTAATAACCGTAACACATTCACGGTGAATGCGCCGGAAATAATAAGAGGCAAAATTGACAGGCTCACGAGAAGCCATATCAATCATCGAATAAAAGGGACGTGAAATCCCGTAGGTACGTTTCTGCAAATTCAAGATCGCAACTAAGAATTGTAATGCGGTACGTTCAGGATCAGGGCGACATAGAATGGAGTACTCATTAGATGAGTGCTGTGGAAATAATGCGGTCATGGTAGCAACAGGGAGGAGAGGACCATTCTCCAAGCCTTCCATGGGAAGACGAAATGCTTCAACAAACGAGGTCAGAGTGATCACTACGCGTGTTGGTAAGCAAAGAATAGGCCAACTCTGCTCCGTAGCAGGTGTGGCAGCGATGGCGGCAATAATCTCTGCATAAAATGGATGACACTCCACTGAGTGCCAAGGCAATTCAGCGAAGTTCAAAAGGCCTCAGATACGCAGAAACTCACTCACGTCCGTGGTGAGTCCATCACGAAAGGTAGCAACATTGGCTAGTGCTTCCATGATGCGCACGCGCAAGTACAATAACATAGAGAACACAGAAAACACAAAGCACAGAAAGACCCAGACACAATAGCGATTAACAGTGAAAGAATTAAGATTAAGTAGACACACGACAACGTGAGGCGATCGGAAACCCTACTCATCGCGCGGTATTGAAATGATAACCACCATAATTACGGTGTGCATGCATGTGCAGAATCAGTAACACAGGGTGGCGATTGATCATATTTAGATATCAAAACGAGGAGAGTTACAGTTTATATTCACTGAGATACGGAAATAAAAAGAAAATAAGTGACACGCGAAAAAACGAAGAACACATCAGCGGTGATCAGACTATTGGTGATATGGGCGTAGCTTTGAACCATTAATTACTTTGGGAAGGGGAACTCCGGTCAAGGTAGTCAACCGAAAAGTAGCTGATCCCACTTGCTCGCTAATTCGGTAAGGACCGAACCACCGTAATTTAAATTTCCCAGTAGAACGATTTGCTTTAGCATTATAAAATAGCACAAGTTGGCCCACCGTAAAAACTGGAATCTTGAGGAAACGATCATGAGTCCGGGCTTGCCGCAACTGAACTTCTTGAAGAGTTAGAAAGCTTTCCCAACGGTGTTCATCCAAGGTTCTGAGTGCTTCCAACCGAAATGGCAAAGAGTCTTCGGGCAACATTTTCTGAGTGAGTGCCACGCGTAGACTTGGCACTACAATTTCCATCGGTGCAATTGCTTCCAACCCATAAGCAAGCTTGAAAGGCGTCATTCCGGTTGCCACTTTGTATGTAGTTTGGTATGCCCATAAAACTACGGGAAGTAACTGGTCCCAACGTTCGGGAGATTCCACGATCAATTTGCGAAGCATAGTCAACAGAGTTTTATTGGTGCTTTCAGCCAATCCATTGACACGGGGATGTTGAGATATCAAGCTCAAGATGTGATGATCCAGGATGACACGTACTAGTTTTTCGTTTCTCTGACATGTATAGTGGTCACGCCGGTATATGTCAGGGATACTTCATTGAGCTTTATTAGATTTATCTACCGAGAGTGATGGCACATTTGTTTCTTGCCAGCTCACTCATTCGCGGACATTAGGTTTTTCCTTATGTACTGGTCTTTATATATTGCACTGGTTGTATTCTTGTTTTTAGGTCATTCTTGTACATTCCTTTTATGTAATAGAAGAAGAAGAAGAAGATCATTCTTCCTTGCCTCAATCTGTGTGTGTGCTTCTCCTTAAGAGTGAGAGTGTGTGTGTGAGCTCTCTTCCCTATCTCCTTCCTCGTGACATGGTATCAGAGCCAGCGTGGCTGTAGAGAGCTCGTGGAGAAGGCGACGGTGAAGACTACGCGGCAAGGCGTGGAGAAAACGCGATTTCACAAACGGCCTCCGTTTGCTACGAAAATCGCAAGGTGGGGCCCACAGAAAAACCAGGTCAGTTTCAAAAACTATAACTTGAATTGTGTTCGGCGACACTCATATATTCTAGATTCAGAATTTCAAGCGATTCCGTGTACTGTTGATACATGAAAACTGTGTTTTTCTGAGATCAAACTGTCACGTCATAGTGCGACAGTGTTCAAGCAGAAATGTTGTGGTGATACATGAAAACTGTTGATACATGAAAACTGTGTTTTTCTGAGATCGAACTGTCACGTCATAGTGCGACAGTGTTCAAGCAGAAGTGCTGCTTCTAGTGTGTTGCAGTGTTGTGAATTGTTGCAGAAATGGCAAACGCAGATGGAATGAGTCAGCTTATGAGCGATAAGCTGGACAAGAACAACTTCCATGCTTGGAGATTCAGAATGACGAATATCCTGATGGGAAAAGGCTACTGGAAGTACATCGAGGGAGAGAATGAAAATGCTCCGTAGTTACTAGAAAGGAATCGGACTGCAGAACAGTTAAGAGCATATGAGGAATGGAATCAAGGAGCACGAAAGGTAATGTATTGGCTATCTGTTAGCATACAGGATAGCATGATTGGACACATACAGGATGCCAAGACTCGAAAAGAGGCTTGGAACAGTTTGGTCACTTTGTACGAGACCAATACAAAGGCACGAAAATTGCAACTCAAGAACGAGCTGCATACATTGGAGAAAAAGAGCATGTCGGTAAGTGACTACACTCTAAAAATCAAAAGCATATGTGAGTCACTTGCATCTATTGGCGTAAATGTAGATGATGATGATAAGGTGGAAGTGTGCCTTCGTGGTTTAGGAGCTGCATATAAGCAGTTCAGAACTTCTATACAAACCAGGGAAAATATTCCGAATTTTGCTAATTTGGTCTCTATGCTGATCATTGAAGAAAAGAATCTTGGTGAGGATTCAAACTCCCAAGGAAAGCCTAGTTCTGAGCAGGTATTCTACTCTGGCAGAGGAAGAGGCAGAGGTAGAGGTCCTGGACACTTTGAACGTGATTGCAGGTTAAAGAATCAAAATAACAGAAGGCAGCAAAACAACTATGCATCCACAAGTGCAGATGATTCTGAGAAGCTGTTTATGGTTCAACATCACATGATGAATACGATGTCTGCTGGTGTTTCAAAATCGAATGACAATGTTTGGTATGTTGATTCAGGTGCTTCAAATCACATGACCAATCATGCAGAATGGTTTAGTAGTTTGCAGAAAATGCCAGTTCCTGGATATGTTGAAATAGGTGATAACACATCGCATCCTATTGAGCATACAGGAAACATAGCATTGTCTATGGAGGACGGAAAGGTAAAACATCTCGCTGATGTGCTGCAGTTCCAAATATAACAAAGAATCTGGTTTCTGTTGGACAAATGGTTGACGAGGGATTACAAGTCAGGTTCAATGCTGATGGATTATATGTAGAAGAGTACAAGTAGAATGGATGATTGGTTGCCAAAGGAAACAAAGTGGGTAGGATGTTCACCTTAAATGTGAAGATTCCTAAAATGAATGCAGCCATGTTTGCGAAAGGTGCAGGAGTTATTGCAGATATAGAGATATGGCACAAACGGATTGGACATGCAAACTTGCAAAGGCTGAAACTGATGCAGTCAAAGGAGATTGTCCATGGACTACCAAATTTCAAAGTTGCAGAAATGCAAAAGGTATGTGCAGCATGTCAATTTGGTAAACAATCAAGAGCATCATTTCCACATGACAAGCATGTTAGTGAGAATGTACTAGAAGTAGTACATACAGATGTTTGGGGTCCAGCAAAGACCACATGTATGGGCGGTTGCAGGTTTTATGTTACTTTCATTGATGACCATACACGCAAAGTATGGGTATATTTCATGAAAGAGAAGAGCGAGGTGTTTACTCACTTCCAGATTTTTAAAGTTATGGTGGAAAAGTAGATAGGGAAGTACATTCAAACATTAAGATCTGATGGAGGAGGTGGATACATGTCAAATGAGTTCAGCAGTTTTCTAAAAAATCATGGAATTCGGCGTCAGTTTTCATGCAGGTACACACCACAACAGAATGGTGTTGCTGAACGCAAAAATAGACATATTGCAGAAATAGCAAGAGCCTTGATGGCTGAGAAGAATATGCCTCATTGTTATTGGGCAAAAGCTGTGCATACTACTGTATACATCATGAACAGAACTCCGACTACTGCTATACATCAAGTTACACCTGAAGAGAAGTTTACAGGTAAAAAGCCAAACTTATCACATCTGAAAGTTTTTGGCTGTATTGCATATGTACATGTTCCAGATGAGTTGAGGATGAAGCTTGATCCGAAAGCAGAAAAATATGTCTTCATTGGATATTCCCTTGAGCAAAAGGGGTACAAATGTTATAACCCACTCACACGATAGGTGAAGGTGAGCAGAGATGTGGTATTTGATGAAATGTCAAGCTTCTATGTAGATGCCAAAGAAGGACTGAATCTTGAACCAAATGACAAAGAAAATGCTGAAAAATCTAGTGCAGAATCTCAAGTTTTGAGTGGACTGGATGCATCACCAAGCAATAGTTCCAACTCAAATTCATGGAGTGGAAGATTGCGTGGAAATTTCAATCCAGCAAATTCATCAAATACATCCAAGAAAGGTAAAGAAAAGCTTTCTGCTGGTAGTAAAACAGGTGCAGGTTTTGAAGACGTTGATGGAGATTCAAGCGGTTCAGAAAAGAGTCTTGATGAGGAACTTGGATTGCCCTCTGTGAAGACTCCAGGAGTAAGAAGGGCACATGCAGATGATACAAGAAGAAGTGACCCAGGACCAAGAAGATCTGGGAGGATGCGTAATTTAGTGCAATGATTGACTTATGATAGTTACATGGCTCACCATTGTGCCTACATGACAAAGGTAATACAAGATGCTGAACCTTCTTGTTTTGAAGATGCAATTGGTAATGCAGATTGGGAAAAAGCTATGGATGAGGAGATGGCTGCACTTTATGGAAATGATACATGGAAGCTGGTTCCATTGCCGCAAGGAAAGAAATCCATAGGCTGCAAATGGGTTTACAAGGTAAAGCATAATGCTGATGGTAGCATAAGCAGGTATAAAGCACGATTGGTAGCTAAAGGTTATGCACAGACATATGGCATTGATTATGAGGAAACATTCAGCCCTGTAGCTAAAATGTCTACTGTCAGAACACTTGTTGCATTAGCTACAGCAAAAGGATGGACTTTGCATCAGATGGATGTGAAGAATGCTTTCCTACATGGCGAGTTACAGGAAGAAGTATATATGGACCAACCACAAGGATATGAAGATTCAAAGCATCCAGAATATGTTTGCAGGTTGCAAAAGGCTTTGTATGGGCTGAAGCAGGCTCCGCGTGCATGGCATGCAAGGATTGCTGATTACTTAACCAGCATTGGGTTTTCTATGTGTGATGCAGATCACTCACTATATGCAAGGAAGGCTGATGATGGCATCACTATTGTGGCTATTTATGTTGATGATCTGATTGTAGGTGGTGATAATGAAGAAAGCATCAAAGAGGTAAAGAAACTTCTTATGCAAGAATTTGACATGAAAGATCTTGGTGTGCTGTGCTATTTCTTGGGCATTGAGTTTATACATACAGAAACAGGTATATGGATGTCGCAAAGGCAATATGCCTTGAATATGCTGCAAAAGTATGGTATGGCTGATTGTAAGCCAATTTCTATGCCTTTAGATCAGAATTTGAAATTGGATACTACATCAGGTGAAGCATTGGAAAATGCTACTATGTACAGGAAAATTGTGGGAAGTCTTATATATCTTACAATTACAAGGCCTGATTTAAGCTACACTGTTGGACTTGAAAGTCAGTTTATGCAGGTTCCCAGGAAGCCACATTTGGATGCTTTGAGGCGCACTCTACGTTATGTGAGTGCTACTTTGGATTATGCATTGTTTTATGAAGCTGGTGTAGATTTGCAGGTTCATGGATACACCGATGCAGATTGGGCTGGTAGTACTCCAGATAGAAGATCTACTAGTGGTTTTCTTTTCTCACTTGGAGGTGTAGCTATTAGATGGAGCAGTAAGAAGCAACCCACTGTTGCTTTGTCGAGTACAGAGGCTGAGTATAGAGGTGCTGCAATGGCAGCATGTGAGGCATCATGGCTGGAGATGTTACTTGCAGATTTAGGTGTGGAAGTGCAAAAGCCTATCACTATCTATTGTGATAATCTTAGCAGCATACAATTAGCACGGAATCCTGTTTTCCATGCTAGAACAAAGCATATCGAGGTACATTATCACTTCATCAGAGAGAAGGTTTTATTAGCAGGTGATATTGATCTTGTTTATGTGAGAACAGATGAGCAGGTTGCTGATATTTTCACCAAAGCACTTGGAGCTGAGAAGTTGAAGAAGTTTCGGAAGATGCTTGGATTACAGGATATGGCATTGAGCTTGAGGGGGAGTGTTGAGATATCAAGCTCAACATGTGATGATCCAGGATGACACGTACCAGTTTTTCGTTTCTCTGACATGTATAGTGGTCACGCCGGTATATGTCAGGGATACTTCATTGAGCTTTATTAGATTTATCTACCGAGAGTGATGGCACATTTGTTTCTTGCCAGCTCACTCATTCACGGACATTAGGTTTTTCCTTATGTACTGGTCTTTATATATTGCACTGGTTGTATTCTTGTTTTTAGGTCATTCTTGTACATTCCTTTTATGTAATAGAAGAAGAAGAAGAAGATCATTCTTCCTTGCCTCAATCTGTGTGTGTGCTTCTCCTTGAGAGTGAGAGTGTGTGTGAGCTCTCTTTCCTATCTCCTTCCTCGTGACAGGGGATAGTATGGTGAACTGAATTTATGCAGAATTTGAAAAGTGTGTGTTAGTACTCGCATTAAATTGTTGGCAAAATGTGTGCCTTAGTCTGTCACAAGTTCTAGAGGTAATCCATAACGCGGAAAAACGTCCTTCATCAAGCATTTTGCCACCGAAATAGCTGTGGCTGACCGTAAAGCCCAAGCTTCCGCCCACCTGTTAGCGTAATCTGTACAAGTCAGTATATATCGATTATTGCTAAGGGTTGCTGGTGGTGTGATTGGCCCAATAAAATCGAGACCCCACTTCTGAAAGGGTTCCAAAGAGGAGTATGAGGAGGAAGACACCCTTCAGTTAGAAAAGTGAGTAGCATATCATAGTAGGTAGGCGGCACAAGAGGTTCTATAGATTTGTCCCGAGCCGGCTCAGTGCGTAAATTGCTGGTGTAGTGTCATCAACCCCCACCGCAGCTTCACCGGAATCCAACCGAGATAGGAAATATGCCAAGGCATGTGCGGTGCCAGGTCGATGAATAACTTCATAGTCGAATTCCTGTAACAATAAAATCCATCGAGCCAAGCGACCACCTAAATGTTGCTGCCGGACTAGATACACAAGCGCGGCATGATCCACGTGGAAGGTGAATTTTTGGCCCAACAAAAACAGATTTTTTTGGATTCAAGCATAACCGGTATTCGCGGCATTTTTGAAAGCAGCACCATAAATGATACAAGTGCACCGCAATTTTCCCAAATAAGGAAAATTCATCCAGATATACTTGCATAAAAGTAGTCAGGTAGGGTGAAAAGATTTCTTGCATACACCGTTGAAACGTGCTAGGAGCATTCCTTAACCCAAACCACATTACTGTACAAGCATAAACACCCCAATTCGTGATGAAAGTTGTTTTCGGTATGTCCTGTTCTGCCATTCGCACCTGGCTATAACCATTGTAGCCATCCAAAAAGGAGTACATCTCATGCCCGGCCACTTTGTCTAGCATTATGTCGAGAAAGGGGAGAGGAAATGGATCAGGTACGGTGGCTGCATTCAGTTTCCGGTAATCCACACAGATACGCAGCTGTTTATTTTTCTTCAGAACAATCACGATCGGAGATATCCATTCAGCGTGATCGATTGGTACAATGAATCCCACCTTCAATAACCGATTGAGTTCTACTTTAACGTGTGCTGCATAATTGGGGTTCATTCGGTAACTGGATTGTTTAATTGGCTTTGCCTCAGGTTTGAGCACTACCCGATGTTGATAGATTTGCGGATCAAGACCTTTCATATCGTGATAGTCCCAAGCAAAAACATCAGAAAACTCACGCAGGAGTCGGATCAAATCTTCTTGGAATGCCCCAGACAATCCTGCCTTAATCTTAACAGGTCATGGGTTAACCTCATCACCCAAATTATATGTTACTGACTGATCTTTCGGGACATAAAATTGTCGAGGTTTCACCAGATCATCAGCTGACTGTAAAAGCTGATGTAGGGTGGCTCCATCCATAGCAACACTATCATCTGCATCCGCCTCTCCGGTCATTGGAACAACCGTACACGCTGCCGGACTCCACGTTTCCGCTACTGACTGAAGATCTATAGTACCTAAGGAGATCAGATCTTTATTGTTCTTCAGAAACGCCTCTTCCTCATCTTCAGATAAGTCATCCAACATGTGGACTGGCTCCGCTACATATGGTCTGGCATGAAGCTTGCAGGGTTGGATGGCATCCAATTTAACAACATATTTACGGTGATTATCTTTGAAAGTCAATTCTTGCGCTGATCAATCCTGTATAACTTTGGCTTGTTTCAACCATGGCCGACGGAAAAGTAGATTGTAGTCGAGGCTGGATTCTGGCAGTTCTAAGACTACAAAAGTCATTTTGAACGTGGTACCCTGCAGAGTAATCGGGATATTCCGTACTAATCCCACCGGATGGACTCGGGATTGGTCTGCCATTCTTACAAAAAATTGGACGGGCTCGATTTGGGTCCATCCCAATTTCTTGCAGAGGGCTGCAGTAGCTATATTCACACCCGAACCGCCATCAATTAGCACTTGAGTAATCTTGTGACTTTTATGCCATATCGTGATCAATGGGACTGAATGGTCCACTGTAGAATCAGTTTCCGGTTATATTGTTGTAGTCACCGGAGTACCAGGAGATCCAGGACTGACCTGTTGTTGAAATTGCTGCCTAGCTCCTGGCACCAATGCAAGCAACTGTCCCAACGGGAGTGAAATGGAAGCCTTAGATAGAATCTCCCATACCTGATCTGTTTGAATCGTACTCCTCACCGCTTCTGATGATGATTCTGCTGTTACTGGGTTAGGATTTTGTCCATTCGCTCTCGCATTTGGCAGGGGGACCTGTGTTACCGGAATTGGATCAAGAAACACAATTTACTCTTTAGCTGCCCATTGGCTAGCTTTGGTATACATTCGTTGCTGCTCACGGATACCAGGTTCGAACACCTCAGCTGCTAGTTGCAACTGCTTACCCGATCTAGTCTGGACCACTGCTGCTTGTGATTCCACGGGTGAGATATAGACCATGTTGGTCATCGGGTTCTGACGCTCCTTCTTCCTTTTGTCGTATTTTGCTGCGTCCTTGCAAAATCTCCGGATGTGGCCAATCTCACCGCAAAAGTGACATCGAGGTGGTGGCAGGGACGCACCTTTCGTTGATGTACCTGCCTGCCATCGATTTGCATTAAAATTGGTATTCCGCTGTCCTCGGTAATTTCGGTATCCTTGCGATTGATTGTTTTGCATCTGTGGTGGCACGTAATGGATGGCTGGCTGACTTGGTTCTTGTATAATAGCGTTTACAGTTGTTTGCTCGTGCACTTTAGCATTATACGCACAATTTTCCGTTGAGTGTCCGGTTGTGTTGTAGATGGCACAGTACATCTGGTTAAGGGCACATGTAGCACTGGTGTGGCCTGGATTTTTGCACTTGGTGCAATACATCTATTTAGCCGGATCATCTATAATGTTCTTACTGGCTTTCAGCCACTCCAAATCTTCGGTGAATCCTCCAACTTTATGCTCTAGTTGTAGGGCCATCGCTATAACAACATCTAGTGTCATAGCCCCCACACAGCGGATGATCATGATTTATCTTAGCTGTGGGGTTAAACCGTTAATGAACCACTGGGTTATAACATCATCCGGTAAATTAGCATGTGCTAGAGGAAATTGTCTTAAATGAGTTCTAAACAATGTGGCATATTCGTGAACAGTCTGGTGCGGCTTCTGTCGGTTATTCTGCAAATAGTCGAAGATTTCGGCGAGATTCTTCTTCAACCAGAACCTCTATAAAAATGCATCCCTTACCGCATCATAATTAACGAAATGGTTGATATCATACTCTGTTAACCATCTCGCTGCTTCATTGACTAATGTTGCTTGAAATACGATGGCCTTGTATGCCGGATCAGGTGGATGGTTCAGTAATGTATAGCTTATCTCAAAGGTTCGCACATGTGCATCAGGGTCGTCACCTGGAAATCCACCGAATTTTGTGTAAGTCACTCCTGTTGGAACCGGTCGAACTGGAGGTGGCTGTTGCTGTTGCTGCTATTGTTGTTGCTGTTGTTGCTGCTGTTGACCACTCATTGCGCTATTAGTGGTACCGTTGCTGTCTCCTGAGTTTTGAGGAGGTGTCTCTCGTCCTTCAAAATCTGTATTATTAGATTGCTCACCTTCCGGCTCGAAAATAGCGTTCAGTCTCTTACGTATCTCCAAATCAAATAGCCTATCCTCCGCTTTGGTATCAAACGTAGGCAAGCTTACCCCGAACTGTGGTGTACGTAATAAAGATCCACCAGGGAGTATCGCACTGTCATCGGAAAACTATAAATTCCCCCCAATTGGTACCGAACTTTCACCGGAACTTGTCGAACTTTCACCGAAACAGGGTATACTTTCACCAGCAACGATCTCTTTGGGTAACACAACTTTATCCTCGGAAAGGTTCAAATTTTGACCAAATGGTATCGAATCAATTGAGCACTGCGTCCCTGTACACTCCGAAGTTACTACACCTTCTTCAAAACGCACCGGAATTACACCGGAATCTACCGAAATCTCATCATTTATCACCGAACTGGTACCGGAATCTCTACTAACTAGCTCCGATTCTTCAGCAATTGGGTTTAAATGGCCTGCAGTTCTACCACCTCGGGGTGTCCCTAACAAATTTGGTACTGTCCAGGGATGTTGATCTCTCCTGTACTTCGGATATGACTCGCCAGACCGAGTAACTGGCATATATCACTTCTGCACCACTTGCCTTACGTACTGCTCCACCTTACTGATTTCTTAATCACTTTCCATCTTCCCACAGACGGCACCAGTGTTAAAGTGCGCTTGCCGTCACAGACACTTTAAACTTTTTTGAGTTCTTGAGGATGGTAGGGGTCTGATAAATCAGAGGCCCTGTATCTTATTTTCCCATTTAACTCATCAAGCAAGTAGTACATTAATGTTCAATATAACGCTTTCTACACAATATTACTGTTCATAATTCGATTAGTCTCTCCACAGTAGATAACGCAATAATTATTAATTACCGTCGCACAGACTTAATATTGCCAACAAATATTAATGTGTTAATCACAAATTAATGTAACTTAACAGAGTAAGAGTCACAGTACTCAGAGTTTGAGGAATGCTGCACTACGGCGTCTCCACAAGCCGCAAATTGCCCAGACAGACACTCTGGCAATCCCGTTCCTCTCTACCAGAGAACCACCGAAAAAGTGCCATATCATTAATTGATAGAAAAATACAACACTTCGCCACGACCTTTCGGTGCGTGCGGTAATAGAAAATATGAATTACATAATGCCAATCCGGCGACCTTACACATCTTTATATTGACTGTATGGTCATAGATCCAATCTTGACCCAAGGCAAGTGGTTCTGTAAGGTCCTCATCTTGACACAGTAACATTTTGACTCTCATTGGGACATCTTGAAGGTAGATGGGAAACTCCACCTTGCCCAAACAAGGGATTCCCACACCTCCCAATCCTGTGAGATAGGCTTCTATGGAATTGATGTTCAATTCTAGATCTTGGCAGTATGAGATTCTAACCATAGTAGTTGTTGCACCTGAATCAATCAAGGCTCTCAGAGTCCTTGCACTCTTTAGGTTCTTGATATAGCTTGACTCAGCATCCACTAATATAGCTTGGCAAGATGTCACCTTCTAGAGTGGCCAATTGAACTGCACTGCTAGTGGAAATTCTATTAAGGACCATGGGTCCATATCCTCATTTTTCCAATTTACACACATGATGCTTTAGTGTATAAAACAACGCTAGGTCTCCCTCTTTCAATCCTTTATTGTTGATGTGTGCACCAAAGTATGCCTTTTGTCTTTTCTTTGCAGCATAGATGCCCATTGTCGCTTGTAACCTAGTCTCACCTAAGCATTCTAGATCAAATATCCTGGAGGACAACTCGTGTCCATTCCACTTGTGCTCTTGTGCTACTTTTAAAGTCGAGATCAAGAATTCTAATGATAACACAACATTTTGTCTGAAGACCATCTAAAATGGGGTGGCATTGAGTACCATTTTGTAGGCAACTCGGTAAGCCCAAACAACATGATGAAGTTGTCTATCCCAATCAGATAGTTTATTATTTACCAATTTTTTCAAAACATTACATAGGATCTTATTTGTGCTTTCGGCTTTTCCATTAACTTGTGGATGATAGGGGGCAGACTTCTTATGTATCACCAAGAATTCTTGGAGAAGGTTTTCAATGACTTCATTCAAGAAGTGTGTAACTCTATCACTTACTAACTCTATTGGTAACCCGTATCTAGTGACCACATTCTCAAATAAGAACTTAGCCATCATTTGAGCATCATTCTTTGTTGTGGCTTTAACTTCTACCCACTTTGGAAGGTAATCCGTGGCTACAATAATGTACTCTACATGGGAGTGGAGTTTTTAGCTCGAGGGGTTAATAGGACTGTTGGAGTTAGACATCTACAGAATCACCCGAACAACACAAGGAAGAAGAAGAAGCTTGGAGCACAACAGACAATACTAAAATGTATTACTAGAGAATGTACAAAGATAAGTAGCCCATTAGGGCAATAGGCATATATACAAGCGGGGGGGAAAAAACCTCCTAAAGAGGGAAAAAAACACCCCGGTGGTCCTAGACTGTTCACACACATCACTACCTAAATATATCAATAAATCCCCCCTAGGAGTGATGCGGTGAACAAGTAGTTGGCACTCATGTATAAGGAAGTGCCAAGCTATGTGGAGATCACTCCACAAAAGGAAGTAAGCCCAAAGCTTTGCGAAAATCTTCAAACTTCTCCCTAGGCAGAGCCTTCGTGAAAAGGTCTGCAATGTTCTCTTGCGTGGGCACATATGCCAAGCTGATCTTCCCAGCAGAGAACCTCTCCCTGACATAATGATAATGCACCTTAATGTGCTTAGTGCGAACATGGAACATAGGGTTCCTCGCAACTGCCAATGCGCTCTAACTGTCAGTGAAGATGGTGGTGGTAGAAGACTGACCAACACCCAAATCATCCATAGGGCGTATGAGCCACACACACTCAATAGTCGTTGTGAAAGCTGCCTTATACTCAACCTCACAACTGGAAGTGGCCACAGTAGGCTGCTTCTTGCTCAACCAAGATATACATGAGCTACCAAGCATGAAGCAAAAGCCACTAGTGGACACACGAGTGTCATAAGAACCAGCGGAATCGGAGTCAGAAAAAACATGCAAATATTGCGGTAGTGATCCCCCCTTGGGATAAAACAAACCAAGTAGCCGGGTACCACTCAAGTAGCAAAAGATGCACTTAACCGCCTGCCAATGCTTGACTCCTCGGCAATGCATAAACCTACTCATCTGTGAGATAACAAATTGAATATCTGGCCGAGTAATGCATAAATAAATCAAGCATCCAATAGCCTGCTGATAGAGAATAGCATCAAATGCATCTCCAGCATCATGAAGACTCAGTCTTAAACCTATTTCCATAGGACTAGCAATAGGTTTAAAATCTTCAAGGCCAAAACGCTGCAATAATGTGTCAATATATTTCATTTGACACAAAGCCATTCCATCATCAACGTGCATAAATTGAATGCCCAAATAGTGATGCAAATGCCCCAAATCAGACATCTCAAATGAGGCATGCAAATCAGCCTTAAAATCAGCGATATGCCTCTCATGAGGACCAATGAGCAGCATGTCATCAACATAAACCACAATGATCAGAAGTACATCATTAACACGCTTAACATATAAGGTGCTTTCAATTGGACTGTTCTCAAAATAATGTGCAATCAGATAGGCATGTATCTTCTCATACCAAGCACGTGGTGCTTGCTTTAAACCATATAATGCATTCTTTACCTGCACACCTCGTTTTCATGCCCTTTCTGCACAAAGGCATGGGGCTGAAAAACATACACTTCTTCATGCAAGTCACCATTCAAAAATGTAGTTTTAATGTCCAACTGATGTACATTCCAACCATGATGGGCTGCAAGTGCACAGATGTTCCGAATAGTAGTCATACGGCATGTAGGTGCAAAGGTCTCATCAAAATCAATGCTTCTTTCCTGTGCATAACTCTTTGCAACTAGCCTACACTTATACCCGTAAATCGTTCCATCAGGCTTACGCTTCAGCTTGTAAACCCACTTAGTTCCAATGGCCTTCTTGCCAGGAGGCAAGTCACATAAAGACCAAGTACCATTCTTCATTATAGCATCATATTCAGATTACATAGCAGCCATCCAATTTTTTGAATTTTGTGCTTCATCAAATGAAACAGGCTCATTCTCATCACAGAGACTAGATGCGGCCATAACATAGCAATCTGATGCAAAAGAGGCACTATGAGAGCCTGATCGAGTACGATATGAAAGAGGTGCATCTAATTTGTTGTTACGCAAGGTCTGCAGTAGCCATTTTGGCATAGGTTTTGCCTCCTCAATGTCGACTCTCTCATCAACAAGTGCATCATGTAAATTTGCATCAGAAATGGAATGATCTGCATCATCACATGAAACCTGCAAAGGCTGAGAAGCTGCCTCATTAGGACCAGCACTAGACTGTCCACCTGGAGGCAAGAAAGTATCATACTTTGGAGCTAACAGATGTCTCCTTAGTACATGAAAGCAATGGCTGAATAGCATCTTTCACAAAAACAACATCACGGCTAACCAGAATGCGTTTAGTCTATGGATGATACAGACGATAACCTTTACTTTCAGAACTGTACCCAACAAAAATACATTTTACTGCTTTATCATCCAATTTTTTGTGATGTTGTTCAGGCACTAATGCATATGTCAAACAACCAAAAACATGCAGATGAGCAACAGATGGCTTGCAATCATGCCAAGCCTCATATGGAGTGATAGACTGGAGTGCTTTAGTGGGACACCTGTTAAGTACATATGCTGCACACATGACAACCTCAAGCCGGAAACTATGTGGTAAATCCTGACTCTTGACAATACACCTCACCATCTCTATGAGCGACCTGTTCTTTTGTTCAACAACTCCATTCTGTTGAGGTGTATACGACACTGTACACTAGTGTTTTATCCCACGTTCAACCAGAAAT
The DNA here is from genome assembly GCA_020310875.1 of Ceratopteris richardii. Classification (NCBI taxonomy): domain Eukaryota; kingdom Viridiplantae; phylum Streptophyta; class Polypodiopsida; order Polypodiales; family Pteridaceae; genus Ceratopteris; species Ceratopteris richardii. Next base: position 171,511,454 of record CM035409.1, read on the forward strand.
GCATTAAAATCAGAAGACATATATTCCCCTCCTCGATCAGAACGGAGGGTGCCCACTTTACATGCTGACAGATTTTCAGCCAAAACCAAAAACTGTTTGAAGCACATGAACACTTCGGACTTTGCCTTCAATGGATATACCCATGCATGCCTGGAAAAATCATCGATGAAAGTCATGAAGTAAAGATAATTTCCAAAAGAAGGTGTCTGCATAGGACCACAGACATCACTATGTACAAGTTGCAATTTCTAAGTAGCCCGAACTAAACCATCTTTTGGAGAGGACGAACGCTACATTTTGCCCAAAATCTAGCCTTCACAAGCATGTTTTCTAGGTGCCTCAAGTTTGGGCAAAGAGCACACCATTTCAAATTTCTGCAGGCGTAGCAAACTAGCAAAATTGAAATGACCAAAGCGTGCATGCCAAAGCTTTGCATCTGACATAGCCTGAGAATCATGTAATGCACATGCCGAATCATTTACAGATCTTTCATAGTCTATGAGCTTATATAGCCCACAACATAAAATGGCAGAAGCAATAACCACGTTGCCATTTGATAGATCATGATCTATACACTTGTCATCAAGAAATTTCACAACCAAGCCAATCTTGGCTAATGCAGAAACTGGTAACAGATTTTTCTTGATCCTTGGCACAAACAAAGCATCTAACAAACTGAAAGAACTACCATTAGCAGTAGTCAAAATGATCTTACCAACTCCCATAATAGGATAAGAGGAGTTGTTGGTGCATGTAACATTATTCCCTGTAGGGGCAGGCTCGAGTGAAGAGAAAAAACTACGCTACGAGGTAATATGTTTGGTCGCCCCACTATCAAAGTACCAAACATCTGAGTCTACTACAGACATGCACTGCTCATGGGAAGATGGGTCAAAACTGAAAATAGTAGTAAACACCCATTCTTCTTCCTGCAAAAGATTAGGAGACTCTGTTTTTGGAGTAGAGGCCTCTGCAACAACCATTCCTAACTCTTTTTTCTTTGCCTCTTTTGCAACCAGTTTAGGACAGTTCTTTATGATATGATAATTTCCTTTACACTACTTGCAAAACAATTTCTGCTTTCCTGATTTCTTTTCATCTTTGTCCTCCCTCTTCGATTGTGCAGAATTAGCAGATTTCTGCGTACTACTTGAAGAGCTCCATTTTCCTTTGCCCTTTTGACTAGCAAGGAAAGCTTGATCTGCAACTCACATAATGGACCTATTTTGCATGGATTGATCTTCCTGCAATAGAACAGAGACTAACTCCTCAAATGACAAGGCCTTTGGATTGCCTTTCATCATCAACCAAAGAGTAGAAGCAAAACTCTGATATGAATCAGGAAGACCATTCAGAACGGTGTGCACAAGTGAGCTATCTAGTATAACCTCATCAACAGAAATCAACTGTTCCTTCAAGTCTTTGATCTTTGTTAGGAAACTGTCCATAGACTCACCTTCATTCATGTGCTCACTCTCCAACTATTTTCGGAGGTGAGCAACACGAGCCTCATTCCTAGCTTGGTTCAATGTGGTAAGTGTATCCCAAGCATCCTTAGTTGTTCTGTAAGAGCGAATGTGAGGAATAATGGCATGTTTGATAGACAAAGCTATCAATGCATGTGCCTGAACATCTCTACCATCCCAACAAATCTGCTCTGCAATAAGTGCAACAGAAACCGCAACACGAACAGGAATATGCAAAATATCATCATCTTTGACACCTTCTGCATCAGCTTCAATACCTGCAATTGTAACAGTCGTAGGTGTGATAGAACGTTTTTTGACACCCTACACAATGTTCCATAGTCCTTTTGCAACCAATACATGTCGCATCATATAAGCTCACAATGGGTAGTTGGTACCATCCAACTTATCCTCAACAGCCAACATACGAAATACATCACTGCTTTCAGCCATGGCCGGTGACTAAAATACCTTGATGGATAAAATTGACTGTATCTCAAAAAGTTGAATGGAAGTACCCAGACGAGTTCTACTAAACCTGTAGCAGACATCGAGATGCTTATACTGGTGAACGGAAACTCGTATACACCTTTGGCACAGAAAGACAAAATAGCCTGCAGAAGTGCTGCAATAATGCGTTCGGAGGCTGAAACGAGATCAAATTGCAATTTTGGCACCACAAAGCGAAGTTGTTATGATCTCTGAAACACCCTAAGTATGCTCACCAAATTTCATGTGAATCTGAGACTGCAAACAGAGAGGTGTCGACGATGCCCTAGATGAAGCGGCGACCTGCTCTGATACCAATTGTTGGAGTTAGATGTCTGCGGAAGCACGCAAACAACACAAGGAAGAAGAAGAAGCTTGGAGCACAACACACAATATTGAATGTATTACTAGAGAATGTATAAAGATAAGTAGCCCATTAGGGCAATAGGCATATATACAAGCCGAGGGAAGAAAACCTCCTAAAGAGGGAAATTCGAGAATGCGCGTCCTCCCATCATTGGCCTCAAAGGCATCTTGTCTTTTCTGATTGGATATTGTGCACCTTGGTGTGTGTCACATCTCTTCACATACGTACATGCATCCATATGAAGAGTGTCCCACCAAATTTCTAAGAATATAATGGAATTAATTATTTGGTCAGGCCCAAAGTCTCCACCTGTAACACCGCTATATGCAGTTTCTAAGATTTTCAAATAGTCTGATTCATGAATGCACAATCTTAAGTATCCATCTTTGCCTCTTTGATATAGGTTGTCTCTTGTTAAGGCATAGTCCTGAGCCTCTTGCTCCATGCTTCGTTTTTTTGCTAGACTAGCCTCATTGGGTAGTGTTCCCGATCTCATAAATTCTACCAATGGAGCACTCCATTTTGGAATTAACAACACGTGATAAAGGGTAGCACACTCCACTAGGGGTCTCTCCTGGCACACTAGACAATTCTTTATCCACTCATGTATTTCTTTTTCCATACTAATCCAACACACTCCTAAACGTTTCAGATTCTACAATGTTCATTCATTTGTTTAGAATAGTGATTTTCAAGCAATCCTTCATGGGCTTGCTGCAAGCAACTACTATGTTCATCCTCCTCAACACAACAAGCTAGTACACCCTCTGTATCTTGTTTGTACATACTTCTTGCCAATATTTGATATTTATGTGATTTTACAATTTCATCTTTGTTTGTTTTCACATTCTTATTTGCGGGTCTGAAGGTTAGGACAGATATCAACTTATATTGCCCAATTAGGAACAACTTCTAAATTGAACATATAAGCATCGAGTAATTCACCAAATGCTCCTTGCGATGACTCTCGTGAAGTGATGTGAGAAAGGTGCGCTCATTCTACCTAAGCTCCTCAAGCTCGAGGACTCCTCGGCTTGCACAAAATGGAGCTATGGATTACAAAAAAGGTTTTTCTATGTTACATATGTTACAATAGTGATGAAAATCACTATTGGAGGTTTTGAAAAGTAATTATAAGACATAATTCTTTTGAAAAAAGATCCGACTGGCTCCCTGCTCTGTCTTTACATGCTTCCGCGTCTTCTATGCCTCTGGCTACTGCCAACACCCCCCTCCCTCTCGCTTCTGTCGTCCTCGACAGAACCTTGTTGTGCGGTCTGTCGAATGTAGTTCTGTAGTAGGTCTTGAGCGAGGGTGTGTTCTGAGATTCGAATGCCTCGGGCCAAATTTGCCTCGAGTTTCTCCCAATCAATTGGTTGCGGTTCATCGGGTGGTGGGAGTCGATAATGTGTGGAATATACCATCTGTTCACAGGCAAATAAGTGTAAGAGGTGGGTGGGCCTGCTGATGAACACTTCTGAATGGTATTCCCAAAAACCGGTTGTGAACATCTCTTCGAAAGTCTGCTTGTAGCACGTCGGTAAATATTTAATTCTGCAATGCTAGGCATAACACACCCGTAGCGATGGCGTTGTACTCATATCATATGCAAGATCTAAATTGCCATGCTCGAAGGCCAGGGTGTTTACATGAGGTGCCTTTATACGAGGGAAGACTTTGAAAACCATTTGCATCATGTCAAAGATTTTGACAGTCATGTGTGCTGCTATATTGTCCATGCGTTTCAAGCGAGGGAGCCAGTGACGGATCGTGGCCATCATGTATCCCACTGTCGGTAGTTCTATGGGTGGCTTGAAATATGGGTAATTTAACCAATCCTGGCACTGCTTGTTATTCTGTACTTTAATAGCAAATGCTGTCCAGGAGCGGCGACGTGGCACTGGTGCCCAACATGGGTTGTATTTCAAATGTAGTGGTGCCTTTACCCAAGTACTCATCATCTCATGATATTCTTGTAAAAGATCTTTACGCCACTCTGGTTGATAAATCTCTCTTTACTGCGCATCCAGTGGCAAATCATCAGGCTCAAACTGAGTAGCGTGAGAAGGTTTCTTGCCTGTTTCTTTCTCTATTGCCAACTGATACTAGGCCATTAGCATAAAATACGGTTTGTACTGTAGCTCATGCCCTGATATATATCTACGAGGGGCCAAGTGAGCGAAGTAGGGCAATTGTAAAATTCTTTCCTCAATCATTGCCATTGTGTGCAGCTGCGCCTCTACTCGTGCTGAGTGGGTGGTTCCAAGCTCTTCCATTGTCTTCATCCATGCGGGGGTTGGAAGTTCATAAGTCATCTGGCCTTCAGCCGTGACTCGTCCGCCTGGGATGGGTTGTGGTTCGTAGGCTTCTTCAAATGTTTCCTCCACCGGGATGGTTACATTTTCTTCATTGGCTGGGAGCTCTGGTGGGGAATCTGGCCGTGGTGGTGCTCCATATATAGCTATCCGCGATTCAAGAGTGGATACCTGGGCCCGTAATGCGTTGAGTTCCTCTAGGATGTCAGGAGATGGGTCCGCAGGAGCAGGTAATCCTTGGGGTGCTGGTAGTCCTTGTGTTGCAGGTGCTCTGAGCTGGAGTAGTTTATGATCTTCCTTTAGCTTTTGATACTCTTCGTTCATTCGATCGTATTCGTCGAGCAATCTGATGTGATCATCGAGCAACATTTTCATTGATTCGGAGGGCACTGCTTTGAACCGGCTAGGACTTAATGGTTGGTATGGGTTATCGAGAGCAGCTTCTAAATTTTCTCTGTTTTGCTCTTGTAGCCATTGGTTCTCTTCCTTTGCTACTGCTAGGTGTCTTCTGAGTAAGCCCATGTTCCGTGTAAGCGTCGCATTGCAAACTGTCTGGGCCCTTAACAAATTGTCAAGATCAACAGTGGCCTCTTTGGTTTCTCTTCACTTTCTAGTACCATCTTGTGATAAGCCTCGCGTAGTTCTTGATATCGAGTACTCAAAGGCATTCTCAATGGACAATGAGTTAAGGTGCGACTGCAAATCGTTGGTTGTCCTCTGCAGCTGCTTATAATTATTTCCAAGAGATGTGAACTCATCTCTTACTTGCATCATACACGTGAACATTTGTCGAAATGCTGTGTCTATGGTGGGTGCTAATATTAATGGTGTGCTAAGTGAAGATGCAGTGGGTGTAGATGCAAAGGGAACGGGGAATGGGGGTGGGAAAGTGGATGCTGTGGTGATTGTTGAAAATTGTGGTGTGCTTAAATATTGTGGTGCCACCATTGACGTGAGTGGTGGTGCGGTAGGTGGTGATATATCCATATCACTGGATGTGGTGTTGAGTGCGGTGACTGTGAATAGTGGTGTGATCATGGGTAAGTGTGTGGGTGTAAATACAGGATTTACAAAGGTCAAAGAAAAATTTACAGAGGGGTTGTCTTGGGCGGCTTGGTGGAAAGGGAAAAGAGAGGTTACGGTGGGTTGGGGAGGTGAGACTGGGGAGAAGGTTAATGGAGGTGGGAATGGGAAAAGGGGTCTTGGAGGTGTGGGGAAGGATGGAAAAGATGGATGGAGAAATGGGTTGGATAGAAAGGTGGATGTGTTAGGGGGTAGACTAGGTTGAGTGGGTGCGGGAATTGTGGGATGAATGGGCGTAAAGACGACTTCTGCTACTCCACCGGAGAAGGAAGATGTTGTTCTGGGAGAAGGGGGGTGTATGGGGGAGACTGGATGGATGGGAGGTGATGGGGGAGCGGTTGGGGTGGTCGGTACTTCTACGATTGTGGTGGTATGTACAGCGGTAGTACGGGGTGGGGAGTCGACGATAATGCTGTCTTCTGCCAAAGAGCTTTCAGGGACAAGACGTGCTTCCCTGGCCTGTTCTGAAGATTGTGCTCCTGTTGGGACACGAATGTATTCACCCGGTTTTGATAATAGACGTACGCGTCGGGGGTCATACTGCGGTAATGGTTTTCTCTGCAAATATCTTAAGGCTTCGGTAGGTCCGACGGATTTGACAAGCTCTCTGAAGCCTCTGATGTAGACTTCTTCGAACCCTCCTGAGACGAGTTCTTGTTCGATGATTGTTTGGCTTTCCTCATCAGTCAACTTCTTGCGTGCCCAAACTTTTTCCATAGTACGATATAATTTTTTTATGGCTAACGTATAAGCTGCAGCTTCAAAGGTTTCTTCTTCATGTGTGCTTGTGTCACCCTGGGTGTCCGTTTGCTGTCCTTGTTTGTCCGTCTGTACATGTTCTTGGGAGTCATGTGTACCCTGGCTGGCTTCATCGTCTCCTTCATCGTCATCTGTTGTTGTTCTTTCGTCATCTGAGCTCGATACGATTTGTCCTTGTGGTTGATCTCGGGGTGTGGTAGGGTAGCTAGGCCTTTCATATTCCTGAGAGAAGATCTGGCCTTCTGAAAACTGAAACTCACTTGAAAATACGCCCTGCATCTCAAAATCATATGTGGTGCCTGCTTGTTTTGTTTCTAAATAGGGTATCGGGAAAGAGAAAGCTTCCGCACCAATAGTGGTGGGAACTTCTGCTGTAGTGGTGGTAGGTCCTGGGACTGTGGTTGCTGGAGTAGTGACTGTGCTGGTAGTGCCCTCCGTTACAACTGGTCTTGATAACCGCATACGAATAGGTTGTACTGTGGGAGTGGCTTCTGTTGGAGACTGCTTTGGAGATGGTTGTGGTGAGGGTGATTCTGGCACCTGAAGGCAGGGGATAGTTCCTCTCATTCGCTTTCCTGCTCTTCCTTTGCTAGGCTTCCTAGCTTTCTTTGTGGTTCCTTTAAATGCTTTCAGCTCCTCACTTGTCATTGCTCACTCAATCGGCAAGTCATATGCTATATATACGATTCTAGTCAGTGCGCAGCATCCATTGATGACTTTCTTTCTTTCCCATCTATGTTGTGCTAAATACATCCGATCAATGATCCAGTTAGCTAGATCAACTGTCTGGGGTCCCATACATGATAAATACAAACCAAACCATATTTGTTTGTGAGGCATTGTGAATCTGTCCTGAGCGGGGAAATCAAAATGCTGCATACATATCCGTACTAGCTTTGAAAGCTCAGGTGTGATCGCCGAAATCTCCTCCCACTTAGTGACGTCCCCACGTTTCATAGGGTCAGGAACTAACCTTTCTCGCTCTGTGGGTGTGTGGGTTCCATGAATCTTGATGGCAGCTCGAATCACATCTTTAGAAAGATGAAATATTTTATATGGTGGATCGTTCACTAAAGATGGCAAAATAAAAGTTCCGGGCAGGTCCTTATTCTCCGAAGCCATCAAAGTGGTGATTAAATAATAGCATCTGTAGAAGTCAGGTTTAGGCAAAGGGTCACTGAAATACTCTGTGAAGTCGGCTCTTGCCCAAACATGTGTTAAGTCTTGTGTGTTCTGTAGCCCTTCGAACTCTCTTGAGAAGAACTGATATTTTCCCCATGTACGGTCATCAAAAGTTAAATTAGCCTCAAATATGAACTCAACATCCGCCAATGGTCCTGCCAGCCCTTGAAACCAATGAGAATTGCGATGAATCTTCTCAGTATAGCCACGAGGAGGATCGTCGATAGGCATGGGTCCTGGGAAACCTTGAAATTCTGGCGATGGAGCCGTCGGATGGGACTCTGCAAGTAAAACACCGATAGGTGCTACAGCTGCACTGGGGCCTGCTTCTGATGGTCCTTCTTCGGTTTGCATGATGATTGTCGTGCTAATGGAAAAGATCTGCTACAAAAGATTAGCACATTATTATGGAAATTAATTATGATCCCATTAAGGTGAGACCGCAATCCCTTTCCATAATCGATGTGTAACCCTGTGAAGTGATTGATGCAATGCTTCTTGCAGAACTAGTGCAGGTCTCTAGACACCTACCTGCGTTCAGATGATACATACTTTTCTTGATGAGGTATTATTACAAGTGATGTTGGGTTATCGTGTGTGGATTTATACAAGGTTCAGTCATGAATGAGTTATTACAAGGTTGTAGATTAGTCGGGGTGGGAGTTATGTTAGACAATTGGGTTAGGAGACGTTTCTGTATCCACTTCCTAAGAGTTTGTGATCGGGTGATAGGTCTCTGCGGAGGGACAAAAGATGATATCGGATTTGGTGCTATGGAGGACTGAAAGGCTTTCCGAAGGGTGTATTTTACATGGCTTGAGGGTTGAGCTATAATACATGGTTTGGGTACCCAAATTTGCATGGGTGTGGGTCGATTCATCAGGTACTTCTTGGCGATCCAAATTTGTCGAATGTTCGAACTTGTAGAAGAAGGTCGAGGGAATGTTGGATACTGACTCTGCTTCTGCCTTGACTTCTTCTTGTCATTATCTGCATTGTTGAAATCTGTCGGTGCTTTCTGTTCTTTTGGCACCCATATTTGTCTTGTGCCGCTTGCTTTGTGCTGCTGAGACTACTTTCCTCTTTTCTTCGTCTGATGTTGTCGTCGTTATGGGTTCCTTCGTAGTGGTTGACTCTGTTGTGGTTGAGGTTGAGAGGTCGGAGGGACACTCTGCTTTGGAAAAGAAGGGAGGTCCAACACTTGCGAAACCTGCCCATTAGGAAGTGCTCCGTTTTGTACTTTTAATCTAGGCCAGTACGCAGTAAGTGTGGAAGGATGGGCACCGCAGGGTGTTTTGCCCATGTGTCCGCTGATGTAACCCACCTGACCGCTGATTGTGTCCATCTGCCCAAGCGGTTGGGTAATTGCCCCTTCTAGTTTGCAGGAAGCCCCAGGGAAAATCTCCTGACGTCCTTCTGACTGACAACTGTCTATAGCCAAGCCCGAGTGGGTTGGTGTAGACCTAACGTGACTGATTCGACCAAAGATCTTCCGCTCTTCCGTCGCATGCATTTCATAGGGTCTAAGGTTACAAACCTCAGTCGGAATGCCATTAGGGAAGTCAAGCGGTATCACTCGCTTCTGATCTAAGGTTCCAATCTGCAAGGTGCCTTGTCTAAGATTTAGGTCCACTGAGTGATTGTATAGCCAATCTTGGCCAAGGATGAGGGGTTCTATTAGGTCGTCATCATGGCACACTAGTAGCTTTACTGTCAAGGTCACTTCGTTTACGAGGATAGGAAGGTCCACCTGACCCATGCAAGGGGTTTTCATGCCTCCTAGCCGTATGAGGTATGCCTCAATTGGCCGCATTTCTATTCCTGAATCCTTATAGTGGGACCATCTAATCGCACTAGTCGCAACACCTGAATCAATTAAAGCCCTGAGCTCTTGGCAAGGGTTGCCGTGCTCTAGCCTGACTGTAATGAATGGTCTCCGATCCACTATGCTAGGATGGGTACTTGACTTTACTTGACACATGGCCATGGGATATCTGGGTGGTTTCCAGATGGTTATAATGTTCTCTCCCTAGTCCTTGTCTTCTTAGCTTCATGCGCTTAATGCGTTCTATAGCTTCTACCTGAGCTTCAGCTCGTATTCTATTTTCTTCCTCCTTACGCTTCTTTGCCAACGTGAGTCGTCTAAGCATATCCTCAGTAAGAGGTTTTTGGTATAGCCTGACTCTACATCCACTAATGTAATTAGGCATTATGTCTCCTTCTAAGGTGGCTAATTGTACTGCTCCACTTGTCGAGAGTCTGTTAATGATCATAGGTCCATAACCTCACTTTTCTAACTTCCGTGTGTGCTGTTTCAGCGTATATACTAGAACTAAATCTCCTTCTTTCAAGCCTTTATCTTTCACATGTGCATCAAAATATGCCTTCTGTCGTTTCTTTGCCGCGTATATTCCTGCTGCTGCTTTTAGCCTGGTTTCTCCCAATCGTTCCAAGTCCATTATTCTTGCTGATAATTCATGGCCGGTCCACTGATGTTCTTGTGCAACCTTAAGGGTCGGTATCAAGAAGTCCAAAGGAAGCACAACATTCTGACCAAAAACCATCTGAAAGGGAGTTGCATTGAGTACGGTCTTGTGGGCCACTCGATATGCCCAAACAGCATGGTGCAACTGTTTGTCCCAATCTGAACGTTTGTTGTTCACGAGTTTCGTCAGTACGTTACAAAGGATCTTATTAGTGCTTTCAGCCTGACCATTGGCCTGAGGATGATATGGTGCGGATTTCTTGTGAATCACCATAAAATCCTGTAACAAATATTCAATGACTTGGTTTAGAAAGTGAGTTCCTCGATCGCTCACTAACTCTATGGGCAATCCATATCTTGTAAAGACATTTTCAAATAAGAATTTTGCAGTCGTGTGTGCATCATTCTTTTTCGTGGCTTTTGCCTCTACCCATTTGGTGAGATAATCAGTCGCAACAATGATGTATTCCACATGTGTACCTTTTGCAGGGGGGTTAATGGGTCCTACAAAGTCTATACCCCACTTAGAAAATGCACGTCCGCCCATCATGGGTTTCAATGGCATTTCATCTCTGCGAGTAGGAAATTGAGTTCTTTGGCACACATCACATCTCTTTACATAGGTATGCGCATCCATGTGAAGAGTGGGCCACCATAATCCTGCAAAGAGGATGGCTTTGATTATCCTATCTGGTCCAAAATGACCTCCTGCAACACCTTGGTGTGCAGTCTCTAGTATGCTCAGATAATCGCTTTCATGAACACACTGTCTTAGGTATCCATCTCGTCCTCTTTTGTATAGATTATCGCCAATAAGTGAATAGTCTTGAGCTTCCTGCTCTAGACCGCGTTGTCGTGCTAAAGTCATTCCTTGAGGGAATGTGTTCGTCCTCAAGTATGTCACTAAAGGTTCACTCCAGTCAGGTGTGAGAGACACATGATATAGTGTAGCATGCTCTACTAGTGGTCTTTCACAACAAACATGGCATTCTTTACACAACTTGTAGACATCTGCTTCCATAGTAGGCCAATATACTCCTAGTCTATGCAGAGTCTGTAATGTTTGATGTTTCGAATGATGTTGCTGTAATGCACCTATGTGTGCTAATTGCAACCAATTCGCATGTTCTGATTCATCTACACAACAAGCAAGAATCTTTTGATTATCCTGTTTATATATGCTTCCTGCTATGATTTGATATCTTTGAGATTTGGTAATCTCTCCTTCCTTGATCCTTATCCTAGGATTCTTAGGTCCATATGTGAGAATGCGGACTATCGGCTTAGCCCATTCTGGTGCTATCTCAAGGTTAAACAAGTATGCATCGGGTAATTCGTCCACTATTCCTTGAGGAGCTTCTCCTGAGGTTAGTCTCGAGAGGTGGTCAACTCTGAGATGTGTCTTTCCTTTCCTAACTAAGACTTCAAAATCATACTCCATGAGTAATAGAAACCAACGTATTAATCGTCCCGTGTTACATGGCTTGTTGACTAAGTACAATAGTGCTTGATGATCTGTAAAGAATTTGAACTTGTTTGCCAACAAATAGTGTCTGAATTTCTTTACCGCGTAGATCATTCCTAATCCTTCTCGTTCCGTAGTGGTGTAATTTCTTTCTGCTGCGTTCAATTGTCTGCTCGCGTAAGCTATGGGGAGATCTATGTTACCTTCACTCGTGGGTTGTGCTAACACACATCCTATGGCGTAGTTGGATGCATCCACATGTACATGGAATGGCTTACTCCAATCTGGGGTAGTCAATATAGGTGCTGAGCACAAACGTCGTTTAAGTTCGTTGAATGAATTCTCACATTCATCTGTCCATTCAAAATGAGTCAAAAGAGAGTACAATGGCCTGGCTATGATTGCATACATGTGTATGAATCTCCTATAATAACCGCAATGGCCCATAAATGCCTGTACCTCTTTCACGTTTGTTGGTCTAGGTAATTCTGCAATTACTTTCACCTTTTCTTCATCTGTAGAAATTCCATTCTTTGACACAATGTGTCCTAAATTTTTACCTTGTTTGACCATGAAAACGCATTTTTCGAGGTTCAAACAAACCTGATATTCTCGACATTTGTCAAATATTTGTCTTAACTCAGGGATATGTGTCTGTCTTATATTCGAATGAGCACATAAGTCATCGACATAAACTTCCAAATTCTTGCGTAAGAATTCCTTGAAAACATGACACATGAGTCACTGGAAAGTGGCGGGTGCATTTGTTAAGCCAAATGACATTACACGAAATGCAAATATGCCCCATTCAGTGGCAAAAGCCGTCTTGTGTTAATCTTCTAGAGCAATGGCTACTTGATTATAGCCCGAGAAACCATCAAGAAAGCTGTAAACTTCCTTGCCCGCAACTCTTTCCAATAAGTGTTCTGTGATAGGAAGAGGATAACTATCTCTAATCGTGGCAGCATTAACTTTTTTAAGGTTAATACACACACGCAATTTCCCATTTTTCTTGGGCACTACCACAATGGGGGATACCCATTCGGTATGCTCAATTTCGTAAATGAATCCTGCTTCTATCAAGCGATCTATCTCCTCTTTAATCTTCGCAGCATAATTATCATTGTACGTGTATGGTTTTTGTTTCGTGGGTTTTGCATCTGGCGTCATAGGGATTCTATGAGAACATATGTCTGGATCTACTCCTTTCAGGTCTTTGTAACTCCAAGCGAACACATCTCTATATTCGCGCAATAGGGCAACTAATTCTTCTTCTTCTTCATTAGTCAAATCATGCCCTATGTATGTACATTTTTCTTCTTCTCCTTCTATGGCAACTATTACTTTCTTGGTTTTCTCTCGATTATCATATACTTCTCCAATGTCAGCTTTTCTGTTAGGCATTCGTACCATGATTCGTCTATCTTCTATTTCGTACTTTTTGAAGTTCTCGGGAACCTCAAATAAGGATTCTTCTTCTTCTGACATGGTTTCTTTCTTCTTTCTTTTCTTGCCTTCACTCTTGCTAGTCACCTGAGTGGCTATTCTCACATCATTCATAACATCTTCCTGTTTCTGAGGGTGAGTTTCTACTTCGTAAAATATTCTTCCTCTGATGCAAATGGTGGGTCCATAATAATTGACTCTAAATCAAAATCACTCGCGTCCTCGAATGCATCAGTATTGGTTCACATTCTTCTAAAATTGAATCACTCATGATTGGCTCTATCGTGAAAACTGAGATGTCATAGCCATCCTCGTCACAATGGGGTGTCCATTGTTCCTCATTGATGGCTACGTCCATGGTTGCCAGGATTTTTGCCCAACCATGGGGTTCGAATTCTTTGTCTGGAAATACTACCGGTGCATATGCTGGGTCTTGAAGGGTTCGTGGATTTTGTTCTGCACCTAAGGTCCTTGCTTCTAACCTTTCTTCCTCTTGTTTTGCTACCTTACACATCCATAAATGAGTGTCCTCGTGTAACCATGAGGGGTCTGACTCTAAAGAGTGTACTGATTCTGTTTCTACTGGTGTCTTATGGATGGTATTCCATTGTATTGGGGGTACGTCTCGATGTGAATAGTCTTTAAGATTGACTTTAGTAGTCACTCCTAAATGTTGCAAGTACAAAGAATTAGTTCCCCAATCTTGTACGATTTGCAACTGACGCATGAATGGTCGTCCCAATATCATCTCGTAAGCATGATTCTTCGCAAAGTCACAAATGGCAAAGGTATGCTCAAACTCTATACCACAAGTGGTGAGAGATATGCCTTCTAGTAAGCCTAATGGTTTCTCTATGTGTCCATCAGCCATTTGTAGTTTCATCCTGGTAGGTCTGAGTGCTGGCTTACCCCAACATTTCCATAAAGCGGTGGTAGCTATGGCTACTCCGGCTCTTGAATCTAAGATGGCTTTCGTGGTGTAGCCTTGATGGGTTATTGGAAGATACGTGTTACCTTCCTCTCCTTCACTTACATCTCCAATCTTTTCTACGGGTATCTCCGGTACCCTCTTATGTGATCCTATCTGTGAGGAAGTTGTAGCAAGCTCAATGAATTGATTTGCTACATGCTTCCACAATTCTGGTTTAACCTTTAACAACTCCTCTAGAGTGAGATTACACTGTACTTTAGTGTTCTTGATCACTTTCGTGTTTCTAGGGATTACTGATTCTTCATTCCTCACTATTATCATGGGTGCTCTCATGCTAATAGACTTAGCTTCCCAAGGTCCTGTGAACCGAGGTAATTCTTGTAAAGAATTGGATTCAAATCCTGTGTGTTCACTCAGTTGCTCCTCCTCTACATCATCGTAAATAGAGGGGATGTCTTGGGGAAATTGTTCCTGCAAGTCATCTATTTCTTGAATAGGAGGATGGGTTCCTTGTTCTTTTCTCCATTTCTCTTCTTGAATTTCTCTCAAAAATTCATGTGCGTACCTATGTATGGAAGACAGGTCGTCTTGACTTTCTGTATTGGGTACTTGAGACAGGGATGGTGCATTCCGTTCCTGTGTCTCTGGGACAATAGGGTTCCTATGCTGATCCTTCTTCTCTTTGCTTTCTATCAAGTATTCGAGCCTCTCCATTAGACCTTGAAAGTGTAATTCAGGTTTTGCCATGTTATTCCAATTAAGATATCTAGAGGCTTCGAACAAAGCTTGTGCTAATTCTACCATCTTCATGCAAAGTTTAGTTCTCTCAATTTCTAGATCTGCTCGAGGGTAGTTCTTGCTCATTTCAGCTACTTGAGGTCCTTCGTTTATTGTGGCTTGATACGCGTGAAACATCATGTCTAGGTTTTCAGGTATGGGTTCCGCTAAAACTGATCCTATTTTTTGAGCTGGGTTCTCTTGATTCAATTCTTGTGAAGTCAATTCTAGAATTTTGGCTCTAGATTCCTTGATACTTCCTTCCAACTCAGTTATCTTCTTACTCCATTTTCTCTTAATTCTTTCTCTAGAATCTTTCCAAGATTTCATCTTTTTACTGCTAGATTCTGCAACTTCACTAGTTCCGGATACTTTCTCTTGATTAAGCTGTTGGATTTGTAAGAGCACCTAGGCTCTTGTTATAGCTTGGATAGGCACGTATGTAGGGTTGGATCCATCTGCGTTGTTTACAATACCTATCACGTTGATCGGTGTCACATTTGAAGCGTTAACTGGGTTCTTAGGACAATCTTTGATTATGTGCTCTTTGCCACAATCAGCACAAAAACCTCGTATGTTATAGTATTGAGACTGTCCTGCTATTGGAGGATGTGGACAATCCTTTATGAAATGATCTCCTTGGCACCTAAAGCATGGTCCTCTAGGGCCCTATGGTCTTTGCTGTCTCAATTGGGGCCGTGGATTTGGGTTTGTGTACATCACATTAGCATAGTCTGGCTCCCAACTAGGTTCCACTGGTGGACTATCATAATGATATGTCTCTACGTGTTCTGGTGACTCTGTGTAATAAGCGGGTGGACTATCTACATGAGTAGAGTCAAAACTGTTTGAGTTCGGGTCACCTTCTATGATCAAAGGTGAAGAAGGCACTAAGGCCCTACTTAGGTTCTCTTCTGCAGCAGCGTATTTGACTGAGATGACATTCGCGGGTGGGGGTGGCTGCTGAGCTAAGACAGGTTGAGGTCTCTGTTGAGCCTGATATGGGTAGTTCTGTGGAGGCCTATAGTAATATGGCTGAGCATTGTATTGGCCTTGATACCTACCTGGCTGCGGGTAGTTCTGTCTTACTGCCTATTTGTTATATGGGCAGTCCTGAGCCGTATGATTCGTGTATCTTCTCTCAATAGTACAGTATTGGCCACTAGGGTTGGCTTGCGCTTGTGTTGCATTGGGACACACATTCGCCAAATGATTTCCACCACAAGTGTAACAACGTGCATTAGTTGTTAACTTAGGCATCTGTTTACTAGAAACTCCTAGTTTCTGGGCCACTTTTTCTGCTAGGTCTTCTATTGAGCTAGACAATTTTGTGGATGCTAGAGATGAACAATCCGAGTTCTTGTAGACTTTTGAGAGTTCCAACTCATCTCCTAAGTTGTCCTCAATGTCTATACATATTCTTACACACTGCTTTAGCGTTCTGGGTTCTTTTAGGTACACATAGGAGCGTAGTTTAGAGCTCAACAAGCCGTCTAGAAACAATGACACTTGTTTAGCTTGTGAGGGTAGCTCTTGCATTGGACATCTTTCAACATATTTTCTAAACCTACGTCCTGCGAGTCTAACTGTTTCTTGAGGGGTTTGTTTGAAGCTATGAATCAGCGAAGACGTGTCATGTCTAATCCCACTTTTAGAGAATTCAGTGATGAATGACTCTAAAAAGTGATGGATGTCTCTAAATTGCCTTTGTTGCAATGGTTGGAACCAAGTTAAAGCGGTATTCTTTAACGTTAGTCCAAATGCATTGTATTGCATGAACATGTCTTCGACTTGTTCTGCTCTTAGTACTTGCTTGAATTCTGCGACATGGTCATAGGGATCTCCTGTCCCATCAAAATAATTTTTCATTGATTTTACTAATTGAGTGGGTCTCAATATTCTTGCATGTTCACGTGGTCTAGGTAGAGGAAAATCATCTCTACCACCTAGTATTCCATGTTCCCTTTGTCTATCCGCTCTATTAGTGTCCGTGGTTGTTCTATCTCTCCCTATGGGGTGATTGAAGCTTACTTCGGGTCTCTCTTTGTTCTTTTCTCTTTGCATGCCATGGGCTGAGGATGTTCCTGCCCCTTGGTGGCTCGCGTTTACGTTTACTCGAGATGGAGGGAATACTAATTCACCTCTCCATGTGTACGTGTTTCTAGCGTGGTCTGGCACCACAAAGACTCTTTCTGAAGTCTCATCCAGGTATACAACCTACATCGTTCCTTCCTTGTCTATGTACGCGTCTCTTTCAAATTTTACCACTAGACGTTCCAATCTAATGGGTTGATCAGAGTTGTGCATTTGCACCACTTGTCTTCTCAAACCATCCTCATAGATGCGGGCACCTAAGCGGTTGGTTCGGAGAAATTCTAACTGAGTCCTATAGGGTCCTTCTGGTCTTTCTAAGTATGCAACATTCGACCCTCCTTCTGGTCTTTCTATGCTAAATGCCATTTCTGATTCACTCGTGTCTGAGTTCTCGTAGGGGTAATTACTATTCAATTGCTGAGCCCACGATCGAGCAGTAGTGCCTACACTTGCTTCTGATGATCTAAGGCTTCGTCGGTCTGACTTACCTATGTGTTTGCCCGATCTAAGGTTCATTAATTTTCTTCCATGTACACTCAGTACATGCTCAGATCGTCAAAGATCCTTTGTTATTACTTTCTTGATTCTTTTTAAATTTCTTTAGATTCTTGTCTTGATGTATGCGTCAGGAATTCGACTTTCTGTGGTACTTTGAGTTCTCGTTCCGTCAGACTTATGTTCTTTCCTTTAGGTTTTCATATCACACACCTTTACTTTGAGTCTTGGACTTGAAAAATTTAGTCTCTTGAACTTGGTGCGTTCCTATCATCGTTAATCCACAATGCTAACGTTTATCCTAAGCTAAGAATTGACTGAGGGGGTTGAGTAATCTTCCAACCTCGAGTCAACTTTTCTGGTTGCTCTGATGCCCAAGAAGCCGCGCTTCCCAAGCTTTATGTCCTTCTCTGCCTTGCTTTGGTTGCCCTTGATTGCCTTTGCTAGACCTGGAGAAATCCAATATTAGACCAATATCACAATGGATGATCAAGCACTTGAGTTTACACACTTTTAAGTCCCTTAACTTTTGGCAAAAATTTTCTTCCCAAGGCCCCCTTTCTTTCCTAGTCCCACAGATGGTCAACCTCAAAAATGTCCTCTCGAAAAAATCAACGTATTCTTTATGAAAAAAACTGTTGAGATCACGTAGTACTTGTCAAGAGCTTTCTAACGAGCTATTAAGCTCAAAAAACGGACTTCGGATGAGAAAGATATGAGCGTTCAGGCCCTCGGGGGTAAAAACTCACAAACAGGTTTTTCTCCAAATATGAGCTAAGGGGTCTCCTATGAGTCTAATCACCTAAAAATTTCCCAAAAATAGCCCCAAAATTGGCCAAAAATTGAAACCCTAAAATTTGTGTTTGGGGTGAGCAATCGCGATGGTCTGAGATGATCGCGATGGTCTGGGACCGTCGCGATGGTCCAGGCGAACCGTCGCGATGGCGTGTGCGCGAACTGTCGCGATGGTCTGAAGTGCACGGTCGCGATGGTCTAAATGTGAGCAATTGCGATGGTCGGGGTGAGGCGTCGCGATGGTCCGACTGAGTGAACAATCGTGATGGTGTTAGTCAACGGTCAACGTGAACCATCGCGATGGTCCGAAATGAACCGTTGCGATGGTCACAGATGCATGGCGTGAGCCAATCGCGATGGTCCAAATTTTGAGATGTCGCAATGGTGTAAGGATCTCGTCGCGATGGCGTGGCTAGTGAGCAATCGCGATGGTCTAGCTTGCCATGTGGCACTATAGAGGCGATGGCATGGGCCAATCGCGATGGTGTGGGGTCGACGGGTTCATCGCGATGGTCAAGGACCGTCGCGATGGCGTGAGACCGTCGCGATGGTCCGGCCGAGCCGTCGCGATGGTGTGAGCCAATCGCGATGGTGTGACACAATCGCGATGGTCTGAGACCATCGCGATGGTCCACCAAAATGAAAATTTTTGAGATGCGTCTGTGGATTCGTGCATACGCTTATGTCGCCTACCTCGTGGTGTGGTCGCTTACCAAAATTACCGAACTTGGCAGACCATCGCGATGGTCTGACACACTCAGAAAATTTCTGACAGAAAGTGAATTTTTACCTTTTCCAAGCTTTCCTGATGCACTGGAGCTCTATACCTGCAAGAAAACTCAGAAGCACACCAGGCCACACAAGCACAAAAGCTCTCTCTCTCTCTTGCACATGCACAAATGAGGGGAAATGAGGAGAATGGGTGGATATGGTGAATTTTTTGATTTTTTTGGAGTTGGAGATGATGATGCGGTGATGAAGATGGAGTGTGGGGGAGGTGAAAAACACTAAAAACTAATTAAAAACAACAACAAAAACTGAAATTTACCTTCCAACGCCACTTCTTGCTATACTCTTACCATCACACATTCGTCCTAGACTCGTTCCCCGGCAACGGCGCCAAATTTGGTGTTGCTCTAGCACAATGGTGAGAACCACGTTAAGAAGCTCCACCTCCTTAATGTCAATCTGTGGAAGAGATAGGAGTGATATGAAGATCGTGAATGTGAAATGAAGTGAGAGTGAAGGTGAGAAGCATAGAGATGCACACACACATACACACACACTATGAAGAGACAAGCAAGACACAATGGAAGGTGAGAAATCAACTCTATTGCTCAAGATCTCAATTACAGCCTCAAAATAGCTCTAAGCTCACACTAACCAACCTCAAAAATAAGCTCTCTAGCTCTTTTTATAGTTTCTAGACTAGTTTTGACCGGTTTCATATCTAGTGACCGGCATAGTTAAAAAATAGGTCCTAAGTGCTATTTGAAAGGGTAAACGGTGTCTAAAAATAACCAAAATTGATACGCTCATTCTACCTAAGCTCCTCAAGTTCGAGGACTCCTCGACTTGCACAAAATGGAGCTATGGATTACAAAAAAGGTTTTTCTATGTTACATATGTTACAATAGTGATGAAAATCACTGTTGGAGGTTTTGAAAAGTAATTATAAGACATAATTCTTTTGAAAAAAGATCCGACTGGCTCCCTGCTCTGTCTTTACATGCTTCCGCGTCTTCTATGCCTCTGGCTACTACCAACAACATGGAATGGTTTATTCCAATCAAGAGTGGTCGATATTGTTGTGCACAAATGTCTCTTCAGCTCTTTGAAGGAATTTTTGCATTCGTCGTTCCACTCAAAATTTCTGAGGCAACAAAGCATAAAGAGGTTTAGCTATGATTGCATACATGTGGATAAACCTACGGTAATATCCTCAATGTCCCATAAATGGTTGTACCTCTTTAACATTCCTTGGCCTCGACAACTCCGTTGTGGCTCTTACTTTGTCCTCATGTATTGAGATTCCATGCTTAGAAACAATATGACCTAAGATCTTACCTTGACGTACCATGAACACACACTTTTCTAGGTTTAGACACACTCGATATCTCTACACTTGTTGAAGATCTGTCTGAGCTCTGGGATGTGGTGTCTTCTTTCTTGGGAATGAGCACATAAATCGTCCACATATACTTCTAGGCTCTTTCACAAGAATTCTTTGAAGAAATGAGCCTCTGGGATGTTGTAGGTGCATTGGTGAGCCCAAATGGCATCACACAAAATGCAAAGATGCCCCACTCTATGGCAAAGGACGTTTTGTGTTGATCTTCTGGTGCAATGGCTACTTGATTGTAACTTGAAAATCCATCAAGGAAGCTATAAGCTTCCTAACTTGCAACATGCTCCATTAAATGTTCGGTGATTGGAAGCTGATATCTATCTCTGATCGTAGTGGCATTAACTTTTTTAAGGTTAATACATGCTCACAACTTTCCATTCTTCTTGGGCACCACTACAATGGGGGACATCCATTTAGTATGCTCAATCTCATAAATAAATCCGGCTTCAATCAAGCAATCTATTTCTTCTTTTATTTTGGTTGCATAAGTATCATTATACGTGTAGGGCTTTTGTTTGGTGGGTTTGGCATCAGCTATCATGGGGATTGTATGACAACATATTTTTGGATCTGCTCCCTTCAAGTCTCTATAGGTCCATGCAAACATGTCCTTATATTCCCTTAATAAAGCTACAAGATCTACTTCTTCTTTTGCACTTAGGTCTTCTCCTATGTATGTACATCTCTCTTCGTTCTCTTCAATGTCACTGCATTTTTTTTGGTTTTTTCTTTATTATCATACGCTTTTCCTGTGGTGACCTCTCTCTTAGGCATTCGTATCAAAATTTTCTGGTCTACAACTTCGTATTTCTTGAAATTCTCTGGTACGTCAAACACTGATTCCCTGCTTCTCTTTTCTGTTTCTTTTGAATACCTTCACTTTCCTCCCTTGAATTTACAAT
Source organism: Ceratopteris richardii (assembly GCA_020310875.1). Lineage (NCBI taxonomy): Eukaryota > Viridiplantae > Streptophyta > Polypodiopsida > Polypodiales > Pteridaceae > Ceratopteris > Ceratopteris richardii. Next base: position 171,532,633 of record CM035409.1, read on the forward strand.
TTTAATGCTTGTAAGAGGTTCTTCTTTTTTTTTGGATAAATACTCCTATAGTTTCTAAGTAGTTCTTTTCTGAGTCAAAGCAACTATACATCACAATGGACTCTAGATCGTTGTTGTCCTCTTCTTCTTCTATGACCTCATTAGAGTCACACTCTTCTAGCAAGGGTCCACACATGAACAAAGAGATATCATAACCCCCCTCATCACAATGAGGTGTGCACTATCCTTCATTGACAACAATGTCCATGGTGGTTAAGATTTCTGCCCAACCATGAGGCTCAAATTCCTCATCTAGAAAAATCATCGGTGTGTAGGCTGGGTCTCTCATCGGTCTGGTTCCTTGAAAAGTTCCTTCTTCTCTCACTTTTACACATCTTTCCTCTTCCTCTACAAGCTTGCACATCCACAAATGAGTATCTTCATGCATCCAAGATGGATCAGAAGAACTTACAAAATGCACAGAGATTGAATCTTCTTGCACCTTGTGGATAGGATTCCACTATAGGGGTGGCACATCTCTAAACGTATAATCCTTTAGATTGACCTTGATTGTGACCCCTAAGTGCTGCAAGTACAATAAGTTGGTTCCCCAATCCTATACCGTCTTTAGTTGTTGTAGGAAGGGTCTTCCTATGATCATTTCATAGACGTTATTTTTTCCAAAGTCATATATGGCAAAGGTGTCTTCAAACTCTACACCACAAGTGGTTAGAGTTATCACTTCTAGAAATCCTTGAGATCTTCCAATATGGTTGTCAGCAATTTGAAGCTTCATTCTAGTTGGTCTTAGTGTGAGTTTGCTCCATTTCTTCCACAAAGAGGTGGTCACAATCGCAACACCAACACCTGAATCTAAGATAGCTTTGGTTGTGTAACCTTGGTAGGTGATAGGAAGATAAGTATTACATTCTTCACCTTAACTAATGTCTCCTATTTTGTTTAGAGGTATCTCTGGGACTTTCTTCTTACAGCCTGCTTTTGGTATACTAGAACCAAGTTCTTGAACCTGATTCGCCACATGTTTCCACAACTCAGGTTTTACTTTGAGCAGCTCTTCTAAGGTGAGATGACACTACACCATAGTGTTCTTCACAACTTCAATGTTTCTTAGAACCGCAGAGTCTTTGTTTCTTATCAATATTGTTGGAGCTTTGATATGAAAGGATTCAGATTCCCATGGGCCTGTGAATTGTGGCGACTATTGTAAAGAATTAGATTCAAAATCTAATCTTTCATCTTCTTGTTGCTCTACTTGGCCTCCGTAAATAGATGGAATGTCCTGGGGAAATTAATCATGAAGTCATTAATTTCAAGAATAGGAGGGGGATTACTTCTCGACCCATTTCTCTTCTTGTATTTCCTGCAAGAACTCTTGAGAGTATTGTTCAATTGAACGAGGTCTTTGATCATCCATGGAATCAAGAACATAAACTTCCATTAGTGGTGAGCTTTCTCTTTCAACAACTCGTTGAGCCTGTGGAGGTAAAGAAACTGCGGCTTGTTTACCAACTACTCTAATCTTTCTAGTAAGCCTTGGAAATGCAAACCCGGTTCAATAGAATTTGTCTGATTGGACAATTGATTGGTCTCGAGCACAACCTGAGCTAATTCTACCATTTTCATGAAAAATTTTGTTCGTTCAATCTCCAAATCTGCTCTAGGCTGACTCTTATCTAGGTTTGCAGCTATTGACCCTTATTGAAGTCAAGCCTAGTAGGCACTGAACGATGAAGTGGAGTAAATGGATTTTTGGCATGCGAGGAATTCCGAGATGCAATGTCTACTATTTTTATTTTTGTGTCTCTCAAGATTTCTTCTAGTTCAGATAACTTTCTAGCCCACTTACGATTGGCCTTCTCCCTGGTATACTTCCATGTTCTGGTTTTCCTCTTACTAGGCTCTCCTGATTCATTTGAATTTAATTGCTCAACTGATTTAGCCTGTTTTAAGGCTTGTGCCCTAGTGACTGCATGTATAGGAGCCACATTAATGCTACTTGAACTTGAATCCACCAGTAATCTTACCACATTAATGGGTGTAACCTTGGGTGCACTAGAGGGGTTCCTTGAACAATCTCTTGGGAGATGTTCCTTTCCGCAGCCAGAACAAAAGCCTTGTATTATGATGTTCTGTCCTTGTCCCAGAGCTAGTGGATAGGGACATTCTAGTAGGACTGTTAGAATCCTTATAGAGTTTGGACAATTCTAACTCCTCACCCAAGTTGTCTTCTATGTTAATACACATTCCCAAGCATTGATCTAGTGTGATTGGCTCCTTGAGATATACATATGATATAAGTTTCCCGCTTAGACGTCCATCTAGAAAAGGAAACTTGTTTTGCTTGTTTAGGTAATTCAAGTGTGGGAAATCTTTCTATGTATTTTTAAAATTTGCATCCCGCTAGCCGAACCATTTCTTGGGGTGTCTGCTTGAAGCTATGGATCAAGGGTGATGTGTTATGCTTGATGCCACTTTTGGAAAATTCTACAATGAATGCTTTTAGAAGTTGACCTATATTTTGGTAATTGCGATTGTTCAGGGATTGAAACCAAGCTAAAGCAATACCCTTGAGGATCAAACCAAATGCCTTGAACTGTGTAAACAAGTCCTTGACCTGTTCAACTCTTAACACTTGTTTGAACTCGGCCACATGATCATAAGAATCTCTTGACCCATCAAAGTATTTTTTCATTGTCTTGACCACTTGAGAGGCTCTCTCTTTCAGGTGTTTCACTTTCAAATCCTAATCTGTCTGTGCCCACTGTGTGTGCAAAGCTTACCTTAGATCTCTCTCTGGATCTTTTCCTCTGCATTTCAGGAGGGTGGGATGACCCTACACCTTAGAGGGCATGGGAGACATTAGATCATGGTGGAGGAAAAATCAATTCACCCTTCCAAGTGTATGTATGCCTGCCATGCTTTGTTACCAAGAACATTCTCTCCGACGTGTTATCCAAATAGACAACTTTGCTTGGTATCTCAAGATCTTTGAACTCATAGATGGGGACTCCACCTACTTTGCTAAGTTGATCTAGCTTGAATCTCCAAAAATCGTCCTCTATTTCTCTATTTAATAATAGTTCTATGCTTTTGTTATCTTGGGGAACACACTATGGGGTAATTACTTTGGTTAAGATGGATTTGCCTTGAGGAGTCTTTGGTTCTCATTCTAGGTCTCCTTGCTCTAGGTCTTCTATCTCGTTCTCAAGAATGACATTTCCAAACTCATCTATCTTGTCTGGTAAGCTTGTAACCACATGCATGGTTTCTTGCTTATCAATATATGAACCCACTTCAAATTTAACCACATGGTGTTCAAGTTCAAAGGGTTGATCGAGATTTTTGAGTTGGACAACTGATCACCTTAGACCATCCTCATACATGCATGCACCTAATTGATTGGTCCTAATATATTCCAATTGTGTCTTATAGGGACCTTCTAGTGTCTATAAATAGGCAATGTCTAAGCTACCTACGGGTCTGCCCATGCGAAAAGACATTGTTGAATCACTTGTTTTCGAGCTTAGCACATAGGGATAATCACTAAGTTGTTGTGCCCATGACCTAGCTGTGTGATTGCCGCTAGCTTTAGATGATATGATGCTTTATCTATCCCTGCCTAGGTGTCTCCCTGATCTAAGGTTCGTAAGCATTATCTACTAGTCCCAATTTTCCCAAGTACACTCGCATTGAAATGTTCTTTTGAGCGTTTACTTCAGTTCAGTTCATTGTCAATAGGGAGAGCTATTCCAGCCATCTGTCTTCTCTCTGTGTCTTTCTATTTTTGTGCTCCTTGTGTGTGCTTCTTGTGTGTCCTCGCACTTCTTCACACATCCAACATTGGTATTAGAGCAGGTTGAGCTCCTTCTTAAGTTTTTCTTTTTCGTGTCACAACACATGCACACTCTTAACAGTGCAAATCGACTTCGGAGCATAGAATAGTGAATTACATCAGCCAAGAAACATTTCCATCAGTTTCACTAGCGTTTTACCCCATTTTGAAGCCATTTGTGCAGTCAAAATTGCCATCAGAGTGACGGTTTGTGAGCTAAAATTTCAGCACTCATTTCAACTTTTGTCGAAGTAAAGATTTTATAACATTCTTGTTATTTAGTGAAATGGCAAGCAGCAATGACTTGTTTGGCATGCTTCAAAATAAAGATAAGCTTGATGGGACCAATTATCCAATGTGGTCTTACATGATGAAGCATGTTCTTGTTGCAAAATAACTTTGGAACATAGTGGTAGTTGTAGATCAAAGACCCCTAGGTTCTTCTACTTCATAGTCTACTGTCATAGATGGAGCTTCTTCATTGATATACCTATGGCTAATTCTTTTGCACAAGATCGTATTTCTACATTTCATGAGGTTTATGAGAACATTAAAAAGAGTCAAGAACATACATGTGTCATGTTAAGTAGAAACGAGTAGCTAAACTTGTTAAAGATGAGGTTTATACATTAAAAAGATTCAAGAACATACATGTGACATGTTAAAGATGTTTGAACAATATTTTACAACATCGTAAGGTTAAACTTGCACTACATTATTATGGACCTTTCTATATTATTCAAAAAATTAAAGAGAATGAGTTTAGACTAGAGATACCTTCTCATTGGAATATACATAATTCTTTTCATATTAGTTTATTGAAATCATGTAAAGGAACTTACCACTCACCCCTATTTTAGATGATCCTCCTTTACTTGAAGAGGATGTTAAAATTTTAGTTCGAGAGAAAATAATTGACTATGATGTTACTACTACACGTGCAAGTAACTAGAATATTTAGTTACATATAAAAATCACTCACTTGAAGAATCTCAATGGATCCATAAGACATCATTAACTCCACATTATGATCATTTGATTTCTGCATATCATTCATAATCACATTAAATTCTAGTTTTTCATTTCCATGCATGTGTTTTTACATGGAACGTGCTTATGATTGTTCAGTGATGGGACATGTGACTAGCCATCCATGTCTATTTCATTCTTATCAACTAAGGTTAGTTGCTCTTCAACTGGAAGGCATGTTATACTTTATGGAATAATGGAATGTTATATGGATTTTAATGACTTGAGGTTTTTAATGTGAATTGTGTTTTGATTTAGCATGTGAAGAATCATGAGGGCATGGATGTCCTCCAGATATTTTTGAAGATAGTTAAAAGATAGTATTTTAGATGTTTTTTGTAAAAATAGTAGATCACTTAGAAAGAGACATTTTTGTAAAAATAGTAGATTTCTTAGAAAGCGACAATTTTGTAAATAAAGCAAATTTTCATGAGTGCATGCTTTTTGAAGTGCCACCTTCATGTATCTTCTATTCAAGATGTAATGAGAAATACCTATAAATACACATACTCTGATAGGCACATTCATCAGAGAATGTGGGGAAGATTGTACCCAATCTTGTGTCCGGTCTCTTGTCTCTCTCTATTCTATTTATGCTTTTGTGAGATTTCATTTTTGTACTATCTCTGCGTACATGCATATGCAAGATCTGATAAACACTGTATAACATATTGAAAAGCTTCACCACACAAGTGCAAGCATGAATCCCATAGGGTTTGAACACGTCATGAGAGGACCAATCTTGTAGAACTTGCTTCAGCCATGGTCTGCCAAATAGTAGATTATAATCAAGGCTTGATTCAACTAGATTGAGAACAACAAAGGCCATGTGGAATACAACCCCTTCAATGTAATGGGAATATTTTGGACAAGTCCTATTGGATGCACTTGGGATTGATCAACCATGTAGAGAAATAATCTTCCCAATCATTTCTACTGAAAGTGAAATTAGGATTTTCAATATAGAGAGGAACCATTGAATCAGCAACAACAATATAAGGGACCCCCACAAATGTAATTTTTGTTTGGAAGAAGGACATATGCAATCTATTTGTCAACATGCCCAAGAATTTGACCAATGGAGACAACAACAAGCCCTTGGCACTAATATGGTACAAGTAACTTACTTAAAACCAAATGTTAGTATGGTTCAGATTCGGTCTCATGAAACTATGCAACCCATAGAAGAACAACTTTGACCTTCATTATAGGAACAAGAGGACTTTAGGGTAAAGGCAACAAAATGGTTATAGAAAGAAATCCGATAGACTACATGTTGCCCACTATAATTTGAAGAATCCTCTAGCAATAGATTGACTAGCAATAAAGAAAAAGTTAATGTAATTATGAATACAAACCATATCAAAGTTTCACCAAACTCTTCTCTAGACCATGCCAAAGTTTTGTTAAACTCTCCTCTAGATTGTACCAAAATTTCATCGATATCTCCTCCAGAACATCTTAGATCTCACCAAATGATCCTGAAGGCCCACCACATTCTATCCCAAACTATAGCAAAGTTCCTCGGACTAAGCAAGAATAAGCTACTTTAGGTACCCATTCATATCCCCTTAGGGCAACTACTCTCTTTATATCCCATTTTTAGTCACAAATTTTATGATAACTAGAAGAAAGGCTTTCTCTAGCATCATTAAAAAAATCTAACATGCACCAAAGTTGGCTTTTTGGATCATGAAGTATCATTAATTACAATCTCTTATTCAAATATAATAATGAACGAATTTCTTGATGGTGGCTCAAGTGTGAATATTGCCACTCTTAACATCTATAATCAGTTGGTTTAGAAAAATGTTAACCCAATGCCTTTCTTTGTATGAATGGCCAATCAATCTTGAGTATAGCCTTTAGGAACTATTAAGGATCATGCAGGAGCTACTTTTTTTCATCTTTGATCTTACGAGGCTAGAATCCAATTACCAATTTCTTATAAGATGACCATGGTTAAAGCAAAATATTGTTGGTGCATTTCACAAGCCTACACATTTGGCTTGAAGTCACTACACATATGAAGCTACATGTGAATCAATGCTAGTAGATACTTACCATTTTATTCTTGTGTAAAGTCATATTTGACTTGGAATCTTTGTAAACACCTACCAAGAAGATCTCGTAAAAAGTTAGAAGGTTTGATTGATGGAATATCTCCTATACTGGAGGATCACTTTTTAGAGGAAGCCAAAATTTGAATTCAAATTCAAATTGAAAGTGAACTCTTATATAAACCTCTAAGAAAAAGTCGCGGGTAGTAGACTCATCATCCCCAGCATTTCATTGTGCTTTCTGAGTGTGCGTGAGGCATACACAGTAGCCTACACCTTTCTCTACCATTAGGCAATGATCATCATGCCTATGGCATTGTACAACATTGTTCATTAATACATTACAATTACATTGTTCATTTCTGAGTTCTCTATCATAGTCTCTATCAGTTAGTCAACTTGTGTAGCTCATATCTCACTCATTTCTCCACCAAATTCAAAGATCTATAGCTTGTTGGAACCAACTCAAAGTCTTCTACATGCTTTCAAAATTTGAAGGATTTCTATTCAGCCATTTCAGAGAAATTCCGTCGAGGTGATCACTGGTCGAAGTCTGCAACAGTCCTAAAAAATCGGGGGTAAAGGTTTACTTGCTAAATTAATTTCTCTGAGCATAGTTAATCTTTTTAAGTGATTCCAATTGAAATAGTTAGCTTGCTAAGCTAATTAGATACGCCTAAAAGGAATTTCTCCAATTCCTACTGTGATGGTCATACTGAGCAAAAGATACAACATGTGTATGGTAAAAAATAGAAGGTTTTCTTGAAGACTTGAAGTTCAAAGTTGTCTGTTTTGATTCAATCTTTTCATACATCATTTCCAAAGTACATAGGCCATTTTATGGTGTTATTGGAAAGCTAAGAAGGTCTACTTATCACCTCTGAAGCATCAAAGGGCTGGTACAAAGCAAGATTTGGCAGTACCTACTCATCATCTTGAAGTGTCCATCCATCATTCCCAACAGTGGTATCAGAGCAAAGTCAAGGTAAAATGGGAGATGATTTTCCTTCATTTATTGATAAATTGGATAGAAACAACTATCTGGCATGGTCTCTAAGGAGGAAGACATACCTACAAGGAAGGAGTCTTTATGGATACATCTCAGGAGATGAGGAATTGCCCACATTCAAAACCAGAGGACTACCAACAAAGGAAGAACATGAAAAGCTCAACACATGGTGTGCCAAGGATGCATTAGCAAGGTCTTACTTACTTAAGTCCATCTCTGATTTTCTTTTGCCACATATTAGAAACTGTAAGACATCCCAAGAGATTTGGGAAACCTTGTCATCCTATTTCTCTTCCAACACAAGGGCCAGAAAAAACCAATTGTGGATTGAATTCACCCCACTAAGGAAGCAACCTAAGCAGGCTATTTGAGAGTATGTGACTAAGATTAAAGATGTAGCAGATCAGTTATCAAGCATAGGAGAAGAGATTGAAGAAGAGTAGATAGTAAGGCAAGTGATCAATGGGATTAAAGCTAATGAAAAATGGGAAAGCTTTGCCACTGCCATGGATCTATACATGGATATGCAAATTCCAGATCTTACCACTCTCATGGGGCAATTGTTCACTCATGAAGCCAAGATCAACAAGAATGGAGACTCATCCAAAGGTAATAGCTCTTCTGCCCTATACACTGATAAAAGTAAGTTTAAAGATAAAGGCAAGAACAAGAAAGGAGAGGATGAAGGCACTACCTCCCAAGCCAACTATGCAGGGAGAGGTAGATCATCAAGAGGAAGGGGCAGAGGAGGTAAGCAAGGTAGGGGGAGATCCTATAACTCCTCACCATGCAACATTTGTGGTTTATCAAATCATACTACAGATGAGTGTTTCAGGAATTACAAGAATCAGAGAGGAAGAGGATATCAAAGAGGTGGATACTTACAATCAAGAGGTAGATTCAACCATCATCAAGGATACAACAACAACTACAACAACAATTACAACAACAACTATAATGGAAACTACCAAGGAGGATACAAATCTAGAAAGGATTACAACAACTATACAAAAGAGCAAGATGATTCTCTTCTGATTATGAACATGACTTCAAAACCATGTACAAATGATGACCATCTCTTCTACATTGACTCAGGATGCTCAAATCATGTGGCTGGCAATGTAGCTCTACTCTCTGACCTTGAAGAACCAAGAGGTAAGCATCAAGTACAAATAGGTGATGACACAAAGCACTCAGTAGTTAAAGTTGGAAATGTTAAGACTTGTGATGGAAATCAAAACTTGTTGAGTAGAGTACTATATGTACCAACCATTACAAAAGCCTTGAGTGTTGGACAGATTGTGGAAAAAGGTTTGGAGGTCAGGTTCAACCAATATGGAGCATTTGTGGAGGATCCCAAGCATGGGTTCAAGAGAATCGCTAAAGGAGAAAAGACAGGTAGCCTTTTTACTTTTGAGCTAGAAGATACAACGAATATTGCACTCTACAATTATAAAGATCAAACACTTTCATAGCTTGAGATTTGGCATAAAAGATTAGGGCATGTAGGTGAAAGAACCTTGAAGCAAATATGTAGGGATCAATGTGTAATTGGAATACCTAATGTATCCAAGCAACATATGATCTACAAGTGGTGCTTGTCAATTTGGGAAGTCTCACAGGTTACCCTTCTCAAGGAAAGGCTACATGCATGAGGACTACCTAGAACTTGTCCATACAGATGTATGGGGACCAAGCAAAGACCCCTCAATCTCAGGATCAAGGTACTATGTATCTTTTATTGATGATTATAGCAGGTGGACTGTATTGTACTTTATGAAGCACAAAGATAAAGTGTTCAACTATTTTAAAAAGTATCTTGCACTTGTTGAGAACCAGACAGGGAAGAATCTAAAGAGGCTAAGGTCAGATGGAGGAGGTGAGTACTTCTCAAATGAGTTTGAAGCATTCTTGCAGGACAGAGGAATCAAGAGAGAAATCACCACAAGGTATACTCCTGAACAGAATGGGGTAGCTGAGAGAAGAAATAGATTGATTGTTGAAACAACTAGGTCAATGTTGAATGAAAAGAAATTACCTAACTACCTATGGGCAGAGAGTGTATCTACTGCCACTTACCTCATAAATAGGTTGCCATCTAAATCCCTTGATGGGATGACCCCTTATGAAGCATGGCATGGTAAGAGACCCTCACTTGATCATTGCAGAATATTTGGATGTGTAGCATATGTACACATTCCTTCTCAGATAAGAGGTAAGCTAGACCCTAAGGCTGAGAAGTGCATCTTTATTGGATATGATCTGAATCAGAAAGGGTACAGGTTCTACAACCCTTCAAATAAGGGATTCATGGTTAGTAGAGATGTTGTCTTTGATGAAAATGACTCTTGGTATGAGAATGAATGCAGGAAGATTAAACTACCCTATGACTTGGAGGAGGAGTTTCCAAGTCTTGCTAAGGAGGAACCTACTCAAAATGAAGACACCAATTCAGATGATTAAGACATTATCAATCTTGAAGAATTCAAGGCATGGAAGTCCAAAGGCAAACTCAAGATGAAGAAACTTGAAGACATACCTAAATCTTCAAACCAAGCAATCAGAAGATCACAAAGGGAGAGCAAAAACCTATCAGATATGGATATGACACCTCTCTTGTCACTAAACATTCTATTTATCTTGCCAAAGACTTGTCAATTGAAGAACCAGGATCATATGAAGAAGCAAAGACCAAGACAGAATGGAAGGAAGCTATGGATGAGGAGATTGAAGCACTCAAGGAAAGTGACACATGGGAACTAGTACCAAAGAAAGAGTCCATGAAGGTAATTGGATCTAGATGGATCTATAAACTCAAAAGAAATTCTGATGGGTCAATAAACAGGTACAAAGCCAGATTGGTGGCCAAGGGTTTTGCACAAACCCAAGGCATTGACTATGAAGAAACATTCTCACTTGTAGCCAAGATGCCAACCATCAGGGTATTGGTATGTGTGGTTGCATCTAAGAATTGGAACATGTATCAGCTAGATGTAAAAAATGCTTTCTTGAATGGATGGATTTCAGAGGAGGTATATATGTCACAACCTCCTAGCTATGAGGATCCAAACAAGGTAACATATGTATGCAAGTTGAATAAAGCTCTTTATGGATTGAAGCAGGCACCTAGGGCATGGAATCACAGATTGACCACATATCTTCAGAACAAAGGTTTTGTCATGAGTAAGGCAGATACTTCTCTATTCATCAAGAGAAGTAATTTAGAGGTAATACACCTATGTGTTTATGTTGATGATATCATACTTACAGGTAATGATGTCAATGGAATCGGACAAATCAAGAACCAGATGATGGAGTTCAAGATCAGTGATCTTGGTTTACTAAAGTATTTTCTTGGACTTGACTTAGTCTATACTAACTCTGGAATCTATATTACTCAGAAAAAATACATACACGATATGTTGAAGAAGTTTCATTTGCAGGATGTCAAAGTTGCAAGTACTCCAATGGAGGTAAACCTAAAACTAAGTGCCCATGAAGGTGATGAAATTGATGATATTACAGGTTACCAAAGCATAGTGGGAAGCTTGAACTATGCTACCTTAACAAGGATAGATATTGCATATGGAGTTAGTGTGCTAAGTCAGTTTATGTACAAGCCAAGGGTACCTCACTTAGAAGCTACCAAAAGAATTCTAAAGTATCTCAAAGGCACTCAACATCATGGTTTGTATTTTCCTTACACATCAGACTTGGACATTAAGATCTATTCAGATGCAGATTGGGCAGGATGTAAGGATGATAGGAGGAGCACTTCTAGATACATTTCATTTGCAGGTGATAAACCAATATCATGGTCTTCAAAGAAACAACCTACTGTTGCCTTATCTTCAACTGAGGCAGAATATAGAGGATTGGCTAATGCTACCCAAGAAGCCATATGGATCAAGTTATTGTATACAGAATTGGGTTTGTATACTAGTTCACCATTGATATTTGGAGATAATACAAGCTCACTTCACCTTGCAGCTAATCCTATTTATCATGCTAGGAGCATGCATATAGAGGTCCATTACCATTATGTGAGAGAGAAGCTATTAAGCAAGGACATTCAACTAACATATGTATCAACCAACATGTAGTGTGCAGATTTGTTAACTAAAGCATTGGATGGAACCAAACTTTGCAGGTTCAAATCAATGATTGGATTGCAGGATATACATGAAGAATGAAGATGAAGACCAAGCCAAAATGTTTGGCTTGAGGGGGAGCTATTGGTGCATTTCACAAGCCTACACATTTGTCTTGAAGTCACTACACATATGAAGCTACATGTGAATCAATGCTAGTAGATACTTACCATTTTATCCTTGTGTAAAAGTCATATTTGACTTGGAATCTTTGTAAACACCTACCAAGAAAATCTCGTAAAAAGTTAGAAGGTTTGATTGATGGAATATCTCCTATAACGGAGGATCACTTTTTGGAGGAAGCCAAAATTTGAATTCAAATTCAAATTGAAAGTGAACTCTTATATAAACCTCTAAGAAAAAGTTGCGGGTAGTAGACTCATCATCCCGAGCATTTCATTGTACTTTCTGAGGGTGTGTGAGGCATACACAGTAGCCTACACCTTTCTCTACCATTAGGCAATGATCATCATGCCTATGGCATTGTACAACATTGTTCATTAATACATTACAATTACATTGTTCATTTCTGAGTTCTCTATCAGTCAGTCAACTTGTGCAGCTCATATCTCACTCATTTCTCAACCAAATTCAAAGATCTATAGCTCGTTGGAACCAGCTCAAAGTCTTCTACACGCTTTAAAAATTTGAAGGATTTCTATTTAGCCATTTCAGAGAAAAGGCCGTTGAGGTGATCACTGGTTGAAGTATGCAACAGTCCTAAAAAATCGGGGGTAAAGGTTTACTTGCTAAATTAATTTCTCTGAGCACAGTTAATCTTTTTAAGTGATTCTACTTGGAATAGTTAGCTTGCTAAGCTAATTAGATACCCCTAAAAGGAATTTCTCCAATTCCTACTGTGCTGGTCATACTGAGCAAAAGATACAGCAGGTGTATGGTAAAAAATAGAAGGTTTTCTTGAAGACTTGAAGTTCAAAGTTGTCTGTTTTGATTCAATCTTTTCATACATCGTTTCCAAAGTACATAGGCCATTTTATGGTGTTATTGGAAAGCTAAGAAGGTCTACTTATCAACTCTGAAGCATCAAAGGGCTGGTACAAAGCAGGATTTGGCAGTACCTACTCATCATCTTGAAGTGTCCATCCATCATTCCCAACAAATATAGTAATACAAAATTGGTTTGTCAATCAATAATTTTTTCACAAGGAATGGTAAAGTATTCAATTACTTTTGATGAAGTTAGGAAGTTCCAATAGTGTAGAATGTTAGAGATATAAGGGTTATGTAATCTTACCCTTATATTCAAATACACATATCTTCTATAGTATTATTGCCTCAAAAAGATCATTATGTGGGCTTTGAGACTCTCACACAAGTGTGCACATCTCTCCCGTCCTCTTTCTCTCCCTCCATCTCCTCCTTGCTCCTCTTCTCACACCAAAGGCCTTCATCGGTATCAAATCATGTTGAAGGTGGGTGTGTAAGGAGCTTCATTGGAAGTTTAGGGTATAAGAGGTGAATGTACAATTCGACATCTTGTTGACAACATGTTGGTATTTTGGCGATAAATCAAGCTAGAAAGATCAAAATTATGCTTATTTTTCTTATATCTTGAGCTACACACTTGTGATTGAGATATTATAAGTGTTGTTGCATAGAAAAGAAATTTTTCTTCAAGTTTGATGAAGAGCAAATTTTGAGATTCAGAGGTTATTAGCCCTAAAATAGAAAATTAAAGAGTAGCAAAGTTTCACCATGAAAACCGTAATTGCTCTTGGAGGTTTATTTTGCTTTAGGACTTCCATAAGAGAGATTTTTTGGTGTGAGAGTTGTTAGTTTCAGAGCTTGGAAGGCATTGACTATGTATGATCAGTATGTAGCTTCTTTGTATGAGAATAAAGCATGATATTCTCAAGTGTTTGGCATGTGAGATGGCATTGCACTTTATATCCAATTTATGCCACTTGGTTATGACTTTACTTATTGGTTTCACACAATTTATGAGAATTGATTGTTGGATCTTGATTAGTACATGTATTCTCGTTTTCTTTGTAGGTATGTGATCAAAGTTGGAGCCTTAGTTTCACACCTATTTGTCACCTTGATTGGCTATTCTAGCATATGATCATTGATTTGATATTTTATTTGCCAGTGTGATTCTTCACACATGTGAATGGTGATTCCCACATGGTTTTTTGTTTTAGAGTCCATTTTACAAACAATATGTTGTCGAAATTTTGTTGGCTTTGATGCTAGCAGAGTACTCTAGTGGATCCTTGAAGTTTGTGTGATAGCTTTGAATGTTATTTCATCTCTAGATACTTAGATAAGATCACAAGTGACTTGTGATAGATGGGACCAATTCTCGGTGAGATTCTTTCTCAAGTGGGAGGTGCATGGTCAATGTATCGATGTGCATTGCCATTAGTTTATTGGTGTTTATGTTCACCAATGCATATGATTAGATAAGTGACAAGTGGTGATATGTTTTTTATTCTTCTTTTTCTATTATTTATCTTGTTTTGATTGCTCAGTTTATAGTGGATACTCTATTGTCTTCTTCTCAAGATTCTTTCACATCTACTTAGTCATTTTGGAGACTTGGTGAGCAGGCTTATGCTCATGGTTTTATGCGCAGGCTAGATGCATAGTTATGTGACAATTGATTCACATGGTTTCTTCTCCATGAGACATTTTTTCCATGAGACATTTTTTATGTAAGTTATGCATATGGATATGTAGGTGTGATCCTATTGATGATAGATTATTGTTTCTAGTCTCTTGTTACACTTTGAGTCTCTTGGAATGGCATTCACTTTTCAAGATGGAAAGCTCATATGTGGGATACATTGGTTCATGCAGGGTTACAGATGTATGTGCATAGAGATGCATAGAGGCCCCATGACATGCTTGACCGCATATGGATGGATATGGATGCATTGACCAGCTCCACAATCTAGTTACAACTTGTGGATTTTATATATGAGTATGTGATGTATGAGGAGATGAGTAGTGCATTAAGGCAAAGACTACATGATATATATGCGAGTCCATTGACTCATGTTAGATGTAGATCACATCGAAGCTTCAATGTTGGCACTATGGTCATGAGGGGGATACTCAATGATGTTTCTTCACATGGATGTGACAATGACATCAGAGACATACACATAATGCAGGTCATGTAGTGGTTTCAAGAGAGCCTATGGTCATTGATTATGCTAGTGATGGTGATGCCACTTTCTCGTATGATTCATCTCATGGTTCCTCTTGTTTGTTGGATGGAAAGCATATGTCTTGGTTGCTTGATGCATTAGCCATTTTCATGTTATTCTAGTTCGCTAGTGGTTTTGTCAATATGGGGGCATAACGATGGTTAATGTGATAAATTTTCATCGCTACATGATTGTGAATTTCATCAGACTGGGCATTGAGTGTGCACTGTTGTATACATGATGCTATTCTCGGCATAATTTTTGATGTCATTCCTGATGTTTCTAGCGATGTTCCTGAGAGCGTGGCTAGATTAGTGTTGCTTATGCAATTAAAAAGTGAGTATCACATATGTGATGCTAATTTGCATCGCTTAGGAAACACTACCAGGCATCAGTTATGTTATGAGGATCTTGCTCACATGCACACAGAGGTTACGAACGCAAAAGACACACAGAAAAATAGAGACAGTAAGAGACAAGACTGAACGTAATATTGGGTGCAATTTCCCCCCATGCACTCTGTTTCGACAGTCCACAGAGTGCATGTATTTATAGGAATTTTCGAGTACGTCAAAAAGAGTGATTAGATGAGAGTGGCTTCAAAAAGCATGCGTGAAACTAAAAGTTGGTGACTTTCGTAGAAATCCTTTCTTTTAATATTAGAAACTGTGGTCTACAATGGCCCTTATTCTAACCATTATTTTTCTAACTATTTCTAACAATAGATCCTTCTACGCGGATTCATTTACAAACTAAATTATAAATCGGATTTATTTACAAAATAAATTATAAATTAGATTTATTGATGTCTGCCCTAAAGTCAGATTATTGATGTCCGCCCTTTCATGCTTTCACGCCCTAAACCTTCATCTGCTATATCAAAAACACCAAAACACATTAATACATTAATAAATTAACACTCCAACAATGCATTTGTTCAACATATTCCATATTGTATAACATGCCCCTCAGTTGAAAAAGCAACTGACCTCAATTGATAAATAAAATAAACATGGATGGCTAGTCACATGTTTCATCACTGAATGAAAATAAGCATATTCCATGTTAAAAGAAACATGCATAGAAATGTTCATGGAGGAATTACATTAATGTGTTTGTGTATTATATGCAGAAATTAAGTGGTCATAATGAGGTGCTAATTGTGTTATATGTATCCATTGACATTCTTCAATAGAGTGATTTTGTACTTAACCAAATATCGATGGTATTGAGTACTTGTGCATGTAGTAGTGACATCATGATCAATTATTTTCTCAGGAACCAAGATTTTAGATTGTTCTTCAATCAAAGGAGGGTCATCAAGAAGTGGAGTGAGTGGTAAAGTTCCTTTAAATGGTTTCAGTAAACTAATATGAAAAGAGTTATGTATATTCTAATGAGATGTATATCTAATCTAAATGAATTATCATTAATTTTTTCTATAATGCAAAAGGGTCCATATCAGTGTGGTGCAAGTTTAATTTTAGGATGTTGCAAAATATTTTTGAGATATCTTTTAATGATACGCAAACCATACAAGATCATTTTCTTTGAATTCTTTGGCTAATCATTTAGTATTGATATTACGTGTGTATCGCTCTTGACTTTTCCTAATCTGCTCATGAACATCGTGAAGTATAGAAATGTGATCTTGAGCAATAGAATCAGCCATCAGAATGTCGGTTTGGGTGAGTGACATGGGAGTGGGAAGCTTTTTACCATAAACAATTTCAAAAGGTGCATGACCAGTAGTGGTGTGTGTGGTGTTATTGTAAGCAAATTGAAGCGATGGCAACTTTTCATCCCAATTAGTTGGACTATCTGATGAATAACAACGTAATAAATCAAGAATAGTACTATTTGTGGCCTCACTTTGTCCATTACTTTTGGGATGAAATGCAGAGCTAAAATCTATTTTAGAACTAAAATGTTGAAATAAGACAACCCAAAAATGATTACAAAATCTAACATCACGATCAGATAACATTACTTTAGGAAATCCATGATGTGGGAAAATGCATTTAATGAATAATTTTGCAGCCTGAGGTGCAAACAAAATTTTTCTACATGGAATGAAATATGCATATTTACTAAACCTATCAACTATTGTCCAAATCATATCATTATGTGATGAAGTGATGGGAAGACCTGTGATAAAATCCATAGAAATTTGCTCCCATGGTTCGTTAGGAATGGGCAGTGGCATTAACAATTCAAATGGTTTACCATGATGACATTTTACACGCTGACACAATGCATTGAGAAACATAATGTGCAATATCTTTTTCCATGTGTGGACAAAAGAAGAAATCTTTGTAGGCAGAAATGGTGCTTTGTATGCCTCTATGTCCCATGTAAGATGGTTCATGCATTTCTTTGATGACAAAATCTTTAAAAGCTTGAGTTATACATAATCTATTTTGAAAATAAAGAAAGCCATTATGAAATGTATAATGTTCATCAGATAAAGATGCACCATTGTTGAAGTCATGCCATGCACATGAAAAATACAAATCAGATGCATAAGTGGAAACCATTTCTTGAAAATAATGTATTTGGATGCCAGAAATATTATGCAAAACAACAAAATGTCAAGGAAATCGGCTAAGAGCATCAGCTACGACATTAGCTTTACCAGGCTGATATTGGATCATGGGTTGGAAATTTTGAATGAATGATGCCCATTTAAGATGGCGACCAGAGATTAAGGGCTGATTTAATAAATTCTTAATAGCATGTTGATTGGTTTTGATTAAGTCCTCAGAGCCCATAAGATAGTGTTTCCAAATTCGCAAAGCATGCACAACCGCTAACAATTCTTTATCATATGTAATATATCTCTTTTCTGAGGGCTTAAGCTTCCTACTATCAAATGCAATGGGATGATCATTTTGCATTAAAACTGCACCTATCCCTGAACCACTAGCATCAGTAACAACATGAAAGGGTTGTGAAAAATCAGGTAATTGTAAAACAGGTGCATGTGAAAGTGCATGTTTGAGTTTTTCAAAGGATTGTTGTTGGGTAAGTCCCCATGAAAATTTTATTTTCTTTTTCAATAACAAGGTAAGGGGCAATGCTAAATAAGAAAAATTTCAAACAAACTTCTTATAGAAACTAGCCAACCCAAGAAAAGAACAAACATCATTGACTGATTGTGATGTAGGCCATTCTACTATAACTTTAATCTTCTTTGGATCCACATGCACACCTTCCCTTGAAATAATATGTCCTAGATATTCTAGCTTACTTTGAAAGAAGTAACTCTTTTTAGGATTAGCGTAAAGAGTGTTTTCTCGTAGTAAATGCAAAATTGTTTTAAGATGCATCTCATGCTCACTATCATTCTTACTATAAACAAGTATATCGTTGAAAATACAAGAACAAAAGCTTGGTAATCAAGAAAAATGTTGTTCATCATTCGTGCAAATGTAGCAGGGGCATTTTAAGTCCAAAGGGCATTACCATAAATTCATAATGGCATGTTTGAGTTCGAAATGCAGTCTTAAAAATATCACTTTGCGTCATACAAATATGATGGTATCCTGATTTTAGATCAATTTTACTAAAGACATGAGCTCCTCGTAATTGATCTAAAAGATCATCGATTCGAGGAATAGGGTATCTATTCTTTATTGTGATCTTGTTAAGGGCTCTATAATCAATGCACATTCGATAAGTTTTATTCTTCTTCTCTACTAAGAGAACTGGTGCTCCAAATGGGGAAGAATTAGGCCTTATAAGTCCTTTCTATAGTAGGTCTTTTACTTGGTTTTCTATTTCCTTTTGGTGTAGTGGGCCATGTCTATAAGGTGCTTTATGAGGAGGAGAACTACCAGGGACTAAGTCTATGCTATGGTCAAAGGACCCTCAAGATGGTGGTAGTTCAGAGGGATACTCAGGCATAAAAACAATCCTTATAAGTAGTCATGAAAGATTTATGTGCATCAGGAAGTGTATGAGTATAATCATTGATGACATTGAAAAAAACAATGCATGAATTGAATCCTTTCCTAAATGCATGTTTTACTTGAGTATGACTAATCAATGGAAATGGCTGGAAATCATGCCTTGTAGACAAAGTAATGATTTGACCTTTAAATTCAAAGTTAAAAGTATGCATATGGTAGTCAATCCGTGGGTTATAATGATGACGAAAAGGCATACCTAATATAACATCGTAAGATTGCAAAGGTGCAATTAAAAATGTTTGTGAATCAACATATGGACCTATGCTAATCGTAACATCTTGTACTTCTCGTGTTACATTATAACGATTACCTTGAAATGCAGATTTTACTTTATACAAAGAAGGAAAAGCTTTTAATTTAAATTCTTGTACGAATAAATGTGAAATGAAGTCATGTGAACTACCATCGTCATGTAGAATTTTAACGAGTTTGCTGTTTATAGTACCCTGCATGCAAAGTAGAGAATGAAGAGAGATATCGTTACCCAAGGTAAGGTACTTAAGTCCTTCTCCAATGATTCCTTTGTCCAAAGAGGAGGAATTTCTTCATTGTGGGCCTCCATGTTATGTAATTGAGCTGTAGCTGGTTTCATGTTAAGAGGTCACAATCGGCACTTCGTTTTTGTATGTCCAGGTTTACCACAATTCCAACAGGTGATTCGTGGTCGCTTCTGTTGGGCATCCATCACTAAAGTTTGTAGGGTAGGTGGTTTGGTAGGTTGGAGAGATGAAGCAACATGTGTAGTTGAGTAATTGGATTGCGGTGGACGAGGAAATCCAGGGTAAGATGAGGCATTAAAATTAAGTTTCATCGGAAGATTTGGTTTAGCAAAAAGTAGTCGTTGACGTGGTTGTCGTAGATGAAGTGACTTGGTTATGGACTCGAATTCTTTTTCTACATCATAGGCAAAAGATATAGCCTCGTTGAGGGTTGTAGGTCGTAAGGTGTGAAGCTTAGCTTGGATTCCCACCTCCAAACCATCTTCGTATTTTTGCTGCAAGATATCCTCTAGTACATCTTCAAGCATTCGAGCCAATAGTAAATTTTGCCAGAACTGCTCTGCGTAGGTAGTAACCGTATCATCCTCCTTCCATGTAAGGGTCATCCATGCACATCAAACATGCAAATGGTATTGAGGAGGAAGAAAAGAATCCTTCAGTTTCTCTTGGAAAGCCTTCCACGTTGTTGGACGCTCAGTACTATGCCGTAGGACATTCCACCAGAGTTGGGCTTTTCCTACTAAATAGTAAGTGGAAAATTTAACTTTTTCACTTTTAGCATAGGTTTCATCAGTATAAAAATCATCAAACTGTGAAAGCCATGAAAGGATTAAAGGGCCATCCTTACGGCTGTTAAACCGTTAAAACTAGTAATTCTTAACGATGATCTTGGAATGCGTGCCACCCGATTGGGCAGAGACAATAGCTTTGACCACCCTCGTAAGGTTGTCTTCATCAGTTTGCATCTTTTTGAGTATCTCGTCACATTGTCATCGTTCTGAGTGCCTCGTAATTCGTGCCGCAGGAGCTCAAGTTGTTGCTTGAGTGTTACCTCGAGAAGAGGTGACTCACTGAAATCTTCCATGTTGTTCATAGGGTCCATGAGGATTTAGAGAACAAAACCCTCTTGATAGATATATAAAAACAATTTTTGAGTTTGTTTGAGTTAAAATGTAAAAGGAAGGGTTGTTCTTGGGAATTGAAAAAGTAAGAAAGAGATGAAAGTTATGTTAAATATAAGAAAAGAGAAGTAGAGTGACAACACAAAGAGATAGTGTAGTGGTAAAACACTTCCCTTGTGTGGGTGAGGTTGTGGGTTCAAATCCTCCCACCTTGCTGAATATAGAACTCCTTATTGCCACTCATAAATTAAAATTGGTTCGTGCATAGCCAATGGTTGCCAACGGTCACCAAGGGAGCGTTGGGTGCCAATGATGCCAATGTAATGCCTAAGTTCTATGCCTTAGTCGATGCCTTAGTCGACACCTTGGAGTAAGCCGAAGGAGTAAACATAGGTTCTGGTTCTGGAACTAGAACAGAAACAACAACCAGAAACTGAAAGTGGAACCGAAAGCAGAAACGGAAGCGGAAGCGGAAGCGGAAACGGAAATGGAAGCGGAAGCGGAAACGAAAATATAGCCGGTGTTGGAATCAAAATCGGATCGCAAACAGAGAACAT